>RCUC01156352.1:0-29130 GCA_003697995.1 Taxidea taxus jeffersonii
CTGTTGCTCACTTTTTCCCTGGGCGACAGGCATTAAGAGGGCAGTTCTGAAAGGTTGGCCACTTTGAAACAACTTTGCATAGACATTAGGGTTCAATGAGTGATGAGAGCTGGGTTTCTCGCTGTCCAAGAAAGAAGTTAGAAATACACAAAGGGGGAAAGACAGAATGATCCCTGTGGTGCTGGATGAGTCAGAGACGCCACTCCGAGGTCCCACCTAATGTACACAGGAAGAGACAAATGGAAATAATATGCATGGGTACATGTACACTGGGTAATGAATATTCAGGCATATATACGCTAGCTGTCTGCAGAGAAGACCCGACCACCAATGATATCCTGGAATCAACGAGCCCACCCCGTACCCGAATCTTGGTTTCTAAATATCATTCTCCAAGAAAAGGAACCTGGGCTCCTTGGAGAAATGGCTGGTTCTAGGCCTGAGCCAGGAAATATACAAGATGGACTTCAAGTGCCTCGTAGTGGCAGAAAGTGAGGAAGTCCTTTCTGAAAAAAGGAGGTGGGGAAGAGTATGTCAAAGAAATACAAAACCCTACCTGAAAGGGCTCAGAATGACCAAAGCTGGAACAACTTGGGACACAAAATTTAAAAACACAGTATTGGATTATAAGCCAAAGAATAGGTTAGAAACCCATGAGTCGATCCTGATATAAATGACTGAATAAATAGTGGGAAGAGACAAATCTTCCAATAATATATGTAGATACTGCCCTCTCCAGGAGGTGGAGCTAAATTCCCTTCTTCTTGAGTGAAGGCTAGACTCATTTCCTAAAAGCAGAGAATGGAAAACAGTGCCTTGATAATGTGGAAATCTGGCAGATACTACGTTATCCAAGTGGTCAAGGTTAATGTCACCAGTGATAAGTCATGTGATATCATGGACATGACACCATGACAATGGTGATCCACCTCAGTGCTATTCTTCCCAAGCCTTCAGAACCTAGTCTGATCCTAAGAGCCACCCAAACTGAGGGACCATCTACAAAATATCTGTCCAGTATGTCCAAAACTGTCAAGGTCATGAAAAACAAGGAAAGGCTGAGAAACCATCATAGACTGAGGAGACCAAGGAGACATGATAATGGAATGCAACATGGGGTATCCTGGGTGGGATCCTGGAACAGGAAAGGGACTTCAGAGGAAAAACTAGGGAGGTCAGAATAAAGTCTGTAGTTCCCTTTTTATTTTATTTTATTTTATTGTAGTTCCCTTTTTAAAAAATGGGTAAAAAAGAAATCACAAAGTCCTGGGGCACCTGGGTGGCTCAGTGGGTTAAAGCCTCTGCCTTTGGCTCAGGTCATGATCCTGGGGTCCCGGGATCGAGCCCCACATCGGCTCTCTGTTCAGCAGGGAGCCTGCTTCCCCCCCTTCTCTCTCTGCCTGCTGCTCTGCCTACTTGTGATCTCTCTCTGTCAAATAAATAAATACAATCTTAAAAGAAAAAGAAATCACAAAATCCTTTAACATCCACTAAGATACAGCTTTGTTATTTTCTATAACACATCTATTTTTTGCATTGAGGTGAAATTCACACAGAGTAAAATTAAAGTGAACAATGTGGAAGTGAACAGTTGGTGGCAAGTGTAACCACCCCTTTATCTAGCTCCCTCTTTCTAGTTCCAAAACATTCTCATGACTCCAAAAGGAAATCCTGTGCCCGCTAAGCAGCTGCTCCCTGTTCCTCCCTCCTCTGAGCCCATGACAGCTGCCGATTTTTCTGTCTCTACAGAGTCACGTATTCTGGAACTGAATGACATAATATATGACATTTTGTATCTAGTTTCTTTCACTTAGCATAATGTTCTTGAGATCCATACTCTGTAGCAATGAATCAGCACTTCATTCCTTTTTATGGCTGAGTAATATTGCACTGGGTGTCTATATCACGATTGGTTTATCCATTCATCTGTTGATGAACATTTGGGCTGTGTCCACCTTTTGGCTATTGTGAACTGTTCAGCGGTGCACATGAATGAATGTGTCTGTTGGAGTACCTGTTTTTACTTCTCCTGAGTATATACCTAGAATAGAATTGAATAGAATTGCTGGGTCAAATGGTAAGGCCATATATTATGTTTTGAGTACCTACCAAACTTCTCTACAATGTTGGAACCATTTTATATTCCCACCAACAATGTGTGAAGGCTCCAGTTTCTCTCCATCCTCATCAACAGATCCTAGTGCGTGCTGAGTGGTATCTCACTGCAACTTTGATCTGCACGTCCCTAATGACTAATGATGCTGAGCATCTTTTCATCTGCTTGCTGATCATCTGCATGTCTTGTTTAAAGAAATGGCTGTTCATGTCCTTTGCCCATTTTTAAATAGGGTTGTCTTTTTGATGTTGAGCTATAAGAGTTCTTTACATTTTCTGAATACTACATCTTTATCAGATATATGATTTGCAAATATTTTCTCATATGATAGATCTATTATTAATCAGAATCCTAACCATCTCCAACCAAGACACAATTTGGGTGTATTAAAATCATCTTAGGGCACCTGGGTGGCTCAGTTGGTTGAGCGACTGCCTTCAGCTCAGGTCATGATCCTGGAGTCCCGGGATCGAGTCCCACATCAGGCTCCCAGCTCCATGGGGAGTCTGCTTCTCCCTCTGACCTTCTCCTCGCTCATGCTCTCTCTCACTGTCTCTCTCTCAAATAAATAAATAAAATATTTTTTTAAAAATCATCTTAAAAATTGGAGGTGGTGGGAATGGACCCGTGACTTCATGCTGGTCCTCACATTACTCTTTGTTGAGATCTTGCTAGATTAATAGTGGGATATTGTTACTAAGGAATTGGACCTGGTCCTTTTTAGTTAATAGTAATTATATTAGTTTTTAATTGCAATATAACAAATTGCCACAAAATCAGCAGCTTCAAACAACACCTATTTACTAGGGTTTCTGAAGTCAAAGGTTTGGACACAAGACAGTTTGGTTTTCTGCTCATGGTTTCCTGAGGCTGAAATCAATGCACCAGCTGTGTTTCTTTCTGCACTCCTGAGTCCTCTTTCAAGCTCATGTGGTTCCTTGTGGTCTGTGACCCCCACTCTCTTGGTGGCTGCTGGCCAGGGGCAGTTCTCAGTGTCTATAGGCTATGCACAGCTCCTTGACATGTGGTCCCCTCCACACACCCTCTCATGCTTCATATCCCTTTGACTCCAGGAGGGTCCCAGTCCCTTCTAAGGACTCACCTGCTTATGCCAGGCCTACCAAGGATAAACGTTATAATTAACTCAGTCAACTGACTGCTAATTCAGTCCCAGGAGTGATCCTATCATAATCACAGGTGCTGCCAACGCTGAAGGGGAGGGGATTACACAAAGTGTGTACACGAAGGAGTGGGAATCCTGAGGGCTGTCCTAGAACTCTACCTGCTTGAGTAAGGTATCATAGTTAATAGTAATATGAGTGTGGGACGCCTGGGTAGCTCAGTTGGTTAAGCGGCTGCCTTCGGCTCAGGTCATGATCCCAGCGTCCTGGGATCGGGTCCCACATCGGGCTCCTTGCTCGGCAGAGAGCCTGCTTCTCCCTCTGCCTCTGCCTGCCACTCTGTCTGCCTGTGCTCGCTCCCTCTCTCTCTCTCTCTCTCTCTGACAAATAAATAAATAAAATCTTTAAAAAAAAATAGTAATATGAGTGTGCTGTGGTTATGTACATATGTAAGGATATTTTCCTATAAATCTAAATTTACTCCAGAAAAATTTTAAAGCCATATCATGGATTTCTACTTTCAGGTGAGATACAGTAGCATAACTGTATTTATCCTCCTGCATAAAATAGCACCATCAAAAAACACAACAACAACAACAACAAAACAACGAGGGGCACCTGGATGGCTAATTGGGTCAAGCCTCTGCCTTTTGCTCAGGTCACAATCTCAGGGTTCTGGGATCAAGTCCCATATCGGGCTCTCTGCTTGACAGGGAGTCTGCTTCCCCCCTCTCTCTGCCTGCTTGTGATTTCTCTGTGTGTCAAATAAATAAATAAAATCTTAAAAAAAAAAAACAACAACGAAAAATTCTGCAAATAAAACATAGGAAACACAGGTTTTGAAGACACTGATACCAAGCAGGAAAGGGGAGTGATCTTAGACAGAGAACAAGGGCTCCAGCTTCCTGCCTGGGGAGAGTTTCCAGGCTGCAGCACAGGGAGGGAAAACAGACATGGAGCCTGGCAGCCTTCTGAAGTTGGAGAGAGGAAGATGGAATGTCCATGACTGCCACACTATGGAAAGAGCCCCGCTGTCCACTGACAGATGAATGGATAAAGACGATGTGGTATGTATATATACAATGGAATATTACACAGCCATCAAAAATGAAATCTTACCACTTGCAACAACGTGGATGGAACTAGAGGGTATTACGTTAAGTGAAGTAAGTCATCCCGAGGAAGGCACTTATCATATGATTGCATTCATAAGAAGCAAAACAGAGGATCATAGGGGAAGGGAAGGAAAAGAAAGTAAGACAAAATCAGAGAGGGAGACAAACCATAGGAGACCCTTAACTCTGGAAACAAACTGAGGGTTGCTGGAGGGGATGTGGGTGGGGGGATGGAGTAACTGAGTGACAGGCATTAAGGAGGGCACGTGATGGAAGGAGCACCGGGTGTTACATGCAACTGATGAATGATGGACCTCTCCCTCTGAAAGTAATACTACACCCTGTGTTAATTAATTGAATTTATATAAAAAATTTTTAAGATTTTTTTTAATTTTTTATTTATTTGTTATATATAGAGAGAGAGCAAGCACAGGCAGACAGAGAGGCAGGCAGAGGCAGAGGCAGAGGCAGAGGGATAGGCAGGCTCCCTGCCAAGCAAGAAGCCCGATGTGGGACTCAATCCCAGGACGCTGGGATCACGACCTGAGCCGAAGGCAGCCGCTTAACCAACTGAGCCACCCAGGCGTCCCTAAAATATTTTTTTAAAAAAAGAGATGGACTTAGGAGTCCAGGGATGCCAGAGAGTTGGGGCTGCAGAGCAGAGGACCCAAGGGAACCAGAGATCTGAGAGGGTTTTTTGCAGATGTTCCGTGGGGCCCTTATCAGTACATGCAGGAGGCAATGATGCGAGGCCAGGGGTAAAACCACACAAAGGAACACAGGGAACAGCACCTAGCTCTTACACGGGACTGGGAAGGGTGCCCATTCCCCCAGCCAGACAGGTGAACCCCCTCATTCACACTCACAAGTCAGAGTAGAGCACCAAGAAGCATCTTGCCCCCAAGATAGGGAGTAATCATCCTAGACTACACATGGCTCTGGTCCCAGCTAATGGATCCTAAAATCAGGACCCAAAGGATCTGACTATTTTCAAATTGTAACCCAACAAAGCTCACAAAAATTTACAGAAATACAAAAATATCAGGGGTGCCTGTGTAGCTCAGTCGCTAAGCATCTGCCTTCAGCTCAGGTCATGATCCCAGGTCCTGCAATCAAGACCCACACCAGGCTCCCTGCTCAGCAGAAGGCCTGCTTCTCCCTCTCTCACTCCTCCTGCCTGTGTTCCCTCTCCTGCTCTCTCTCTCTCTCTGTCAAATAAATAAATAAAATCTTTAAAAGAAAAGAAATACATACAAAAATATTCAACACCCAATGAAGTAAAATTCATAATGATCGGTGTCTGATAAGGAATTACCAGCAAGGGGGGGGGGGGCACCTAGGTGGCTCAGTTGGTTAAGCAACTGCTTTCAGCTCAGGTCATGATTCCAGGGTCCTGGGATTGAGCCCCTCATTGGGCTCCCTGCTCAGCGGAGAGACTGCTTCTCCCTCTCTGTCTGTCGCTCCCCCTGCTTGTGCTCTCTCTCTGTGTGTCAAATAAATAAATAAAATCTTAAAGAAGGAAGGAAGGAAGGAAGGGAGGAAGGAAAGAAGGAAGGAAGGAAGGAATTACCAGCAGGAAAGAGCCCTCATAATGAGCAGAAAAATCAGTGAGCTGAAACAGACCCACAACTCCCACATTAGAATTAGCCCCTGCAGACCATAAAACAAGGACTGTGACCACAAGGCACACAATCAGGGAGTTCGGTAGAGGCGTCAAAGATACTAAAATACCTACACTGAGATTCTAGAGTGAGAAGACAGAACTGAGGGGATTGATGGCAAGATTAGACACCACAGAAGAGAAGATTAGTGGACCTGAAGACAGCAGCAAAAATTATCCAAAATGAGCACAGAGAGAAACAATGAAAAAAAAAAAAAAAAGGGCATCAGTGAACTTTGGGTCTTGAAGTGCACAGATAAGTGGAGTCCCCAAATTGAGGGTGAGAGAGAGAGAGTAGAACAGCAAAAAATATTTGAAGCAGTGAGAGCCAGAACACTGTTCAAAGTTTGATGAAAAGTATAAACCCACAGATCCAAGAATCTCAGGGAAACTCAAACACAATAAATATGACAAAAATCACACCAAGGCAATTCCTTCAAACCAGTGATCAAGGGAAAATGTTAAATGCAGCCAGAAGGAAAAGGATGCATTACATGGATAGACAGAACTTTCGTTCTATTTATGCTGCTGGTGGGAATGTAAAATGATACAATGGCTTTGCCCAACAGCTGGGCAGCTTCTTGAAAAGTCCATCATACACCTATCAGATGATCAATCATTTCATTCCAATCATTATAATCAAGACACACGGAAGCGTGTGTCCACACAAAGACTTGGACACAAATATTAACAGTAGCTTTATTTGTAATCGTCCCAAACTGGAAACAACCCAAATCTCCACTGAGGGGATACACAAAGGACGGCCTCTCTGTATATTGAAATAGCACTTGGTAAGGAAAAAGAATGAACTAATAATATATGCAAAAATATTAAAATATATACATATGCAAAAATATCAACAAACCTCTTATTATACTGAGTGAAGGAAACCAGACATCCTACCCCCTAAAAAGAAAAAAAAGCATAATTTTGTATCATTCTTTTCATATAAAAATCCTTAAAAAGAAAAAAAAGATGAGGGACGCCTGGGTGGCGCAATTGGTTAAGCGGCTGCCTTCGGCTCAGGTCATGATCCCGGCGTCCTGGGATCGAGTCCCACATCAGGCTCCTTGCTTAGCAGGGAACCTGCTTCTCCCTCTGCCTCTGCCTGCCACTCTGCCTGCCTGTGCTTGCTCCCGCTCTCTCTCTGACATAAATAAATACAATCTTAAAAAAAAAAAAAAAAGATGAACTCAAGAGTGAGAGAAATCAGCCACACCTGGGTGGCAGGTGGGAAGGGACAGAGTTCAAGGAGGGCAGGCAATGCTTTTGAAGGTGGTACATTTGTTCTTCACCTTGACTGCGCAGATGGGTTCAGATCTGCACACATATGGTCACAAGGTCTCAAATCGTAATTTGAAAATATCTAGAGTTCATTATGTGTCAAATATACCTTTAAAAAATGATAAAAACGAAACACCTTGGCCCTGGCTACCACAGGCTTGGCCACCACCACCATCCTCCTGCCCCGGGGTCGGGGAGCAGGTGTCAGAAGGCATCACTTCACTCCACTGGGCTTGGGGTTTCCACCTCGGTGCAAGGTAAACCCCGGCAGAGTCAAGGGAAGACAGTGGGCGAGAGCACCCAGCCCAACCCCAGCATTTGGCAGAAGCTCAGAGATGCTTCTCTAAGGAACGTGGGTTGTCGTCAGTGACTCCGGCTGGCAAACTGAGTGACTTCCCAACCAGTCCTGAAACATGGTGCCATGCTTCAGGCACCGTTCAGTGGGCAAAATAAGATGTAATTCTTCAGCAATCCTTAATTTGTGTTCCCATTTATTTATTGAAGATTTTATTTATTTGTCAGAGAGAGAGAGAGAGCCTGAGCACCAGCAGAAGGAGCAGCAGGCAGAAGGAGAAGCAGACTCCCCATTGAGCAAAGAGCCCAATGAGGGGCTCGATCCCAGGACCCTGGGATCCTGACCTGAGCCAAGGCAGACACCCAACTGACTGAACCACCCAGGTGCCCCTCATGTTCCCAGTTATGATTTTTCCAAGACACACATCCATTCCTGTCAGAATCCACTTTCAAAGATTCACCACACCAGGCTGATGGAACGAAATTCTACCTGCAGCCCTGGGTGGGGAGTGGACAGTCTCTACCACGGCTTCCTACAGGCTGAGGGAGCCCTTGGGCTGCCCCCCACCCCCGAGGCAGGACCTCCAAAACCATCTCACACCTCAGCCCGCCTTCTCCCATCACCCCGGTCACCAAGCCAGGCCCTGTCACAATGCCCACACCGAGGTGGCCTGCTTCCCCTGACCCCGGCCTCTTGGTCGCATCCACAGGGAATGCCTGTGGTTTCTCCCAGCCTGGCATCTGATTCAACAGCATCTTTGGCCACCTCGCGGTCCCCCAGAGTCCATATGTTGAGGTGCTGAGCCCCGGACCTCAGAGTGTGACTGTATTTGAAGACCTGGCCTTTTAAAGAGGTGATTAAGTGAAAAGGAGGTCAACTAAGGTGTGACTGATGTCCTACTAGAAGAAGAGATTAGGGCACAGACACCCAGAGGGAAGACCAGGAGAGAGGACGCAGGGAGGCCACGCTCAGCTGCAAGCCGAGGAGAGGCCTCCATGGACACCCACCTAGCCGACACCCCAACCTCTGGCTTCCAGACTCTACTTCTGTTGTTTACGGCCCCCTGACTGTGGTATTCTATTAAGGCTGCCTGAGCAGATGAAGACAGACGGGGTCTCCCCAATATCCCACCCACCCGCTATGGGGACAGATGGCTGAGGATGAGGTAGAGAGGCTAAAAGGACACGGACGCCTGGCCTGGGAGCTGAGCGAGGGCCCAGAGGCCATGGGAGGTACTGAGGGTGGATGGGGAGCGAGGGGACACTGAGGCTATTTGGGAAGATGAACAAGAAGGATGCAGGGCAGCTGGGTCTGCCAGAGAGACCCAGCATTTCCAGAAGGGCCAGGTGCTAAGGGAAGGGGCCAGGAGAAAGCCCAGGAAGGAATCGTCCCAGGACTACCTGCCTGGGATGAGGCTTTCTCTTTCCAGCTCACCCCATTCAAAGCCCTGGGTGTGAGCCCTGCTACAGGTCGGGGGTGGGACTGAGGAGAAAGAATCATCCCCAGGGGGGGCCCTGGCTCCAGAGGTTAATGAACACTCCTGGCAGCTGCCCACAGGCAAGATGGGGGGGCGAGCAGGGGGGCAGGGAGGCGCAAGGGGCAACTTGACGGCTCACTCATTGTCCCGGGAAGTGAGTGTCACTTCACCCTCTGGGAAACAGAGCGAAGTAGACACAGTCACCCTCTTTGCAGAGGAGGAAGTAGGGGCTTGGGTCCCCAGCCACTGCAGCCAGCTGGAGGCAGCTCCAGACCCTGACCCACATGTCGCTGCTCTGCCACCCAAGGCTGGAGCTGGGAGGGCCCAGTGGAACGGGCTTTCAGGAGGACCTGGGTGGAACAGGCTCTGTGGCGCATACGTGCACGTGCACGCACACGCCCATGTGCACACCCACGTGCATGCAAGCACACGCACTCACATGCATGCATCTTTGTGTGCACTCACATGTGTGCACTCTCACGCGCGCACCTATATGCACACACTCACATGCACACATACTCATGCATACATCTCTATGCACACACTCACGTGCTTGCATGCTCACATGCATGCACTCATTCATGCATCTCTGTACAGTGCACATGCACACACTCACACACATGCACACTCATTGATGGATCTCTATGCACACTCACATGAGTGCACACACATATCTATGTGCACACGCTCATGTGAGTGCACACGCTCACGTGAGTGCACACACACATGCACACTTTTTTGTGCATCTCTATGTGCACTCACATGTGTGCACACACTCACACGCATCTATATGCCCACGCTCGTGTGTGCATGCACACACACGCACTATTCGTGCATCTCTATGCACTCACGTGCATGCACACACACATGCACTTATTCATGCATCTCTATACACACACTCACAAGCGTGCACACGTGCGCACAATCATTCACGCATATCTATGCGCACACTCGCATGCACACACAACAATCACACTTGCTTTCACGTGCATACACACCAGCAACACACACTCTTGTGCCCTCCAGATCTCACAGCGGCTCACCTTCACACAAAGGCCACACACCCCAGTCCATCGGCCACATGAACTTGCCCTTCATTTGACTGCAGGACACCATGGGGGCTGAAAAGATGCCGTGGACATCAACGGAAAGGGCACCATTACATCAAAGACTGCGTTTGTGTGTGTGTGTGTGTGTGTGTGTGTGTGTGTGTGTGTGTGAAGATCCTCCTGGGAGGCCCAAAGCTGGGTAGGTTTTATTTAAACTGTCTCCTCAAAACCCCAGAAATCACTGTAATTGCTTTATGACTTATTTCACAACGCAAAGTTGGAGGCAAAGTCCATTTTAGAAGCTGGAACTACCCATTTTGAAAGCACTTCCCCCCACCCCGATTTTGCGGCTACATCAAAAAAAATAAAGATTTTCTCATATACCAATGTGACTTGAAGCAGATGTGTGTGAGGCCTCTAATCCATCAGGTAATTCATGAGCATTTGGGGGTGTTCATGCCATGTTGTGTAACTGCAGGAACAGACTTATTATTTAAAGCAAATTTATTAGGTGTTTGGATGCCCTTTTGCAATAATGAAAAATCCATCTAATAATTTTCATGAATAATTAGGTTTTTATTTTGGTCATAAACATGAATTTGTGTGTGTGTGTGTATGTGTTTAAACGAAAAATCTCATTCCACTTAAACGAGAAACTGGAGAGGAAAAAAATGGACTTAGGAAGCCAATTCGGTGCCTGGTTTTCCTCGGTGACCAAGCAGTTCCGCTTCCTGTCACTGATGCAGACACCAGACCTGGGTTAATACCTTTTCCATTTCTGTGTGGCCTCGGGAGGCTGGCGGAATCCCAGTGTTAAAGGGACCATGGGGCCTCCTCTCCAACTGGCAGACAGACATGCATGCGCCTTCTGAATCCAGGCAAAAGCAGCCTTCCAATAGGAACAGCCATGCATGGGCCCTGTGTGACTTCTGGGGCACTTTGGGCATATCAGCTTGTTTAATCCCCACAGAAACCTCATGAGGCAAGTATTATAAACCCCATTTAACAGCCAGGAAAGGGCACCAGGTGGGGTGGGGGGCTGGTGCTCAGTTGGGGGAGCGTCTCTGATTCTTGGTGTCCCTTCAGGACCTCAGTCTCTGCCCTGCAGCCATCCTTGAACACGGGGAGCACAGGGACAGACCTTCTTTGAAAACTACATCTGCCAATGTGTTTTCTTTTCGCTCAAGGATTCGTGCTCCGTCCTGAAATCTGTTTCCGGGATGTTTTCTGAGGACCTGTGTCAACAATTAAAGATGAGTCCTGGGGCGCACGGATGGCTCAGTTGGTTAAACAACTGCCTTCCGCTCAGGTCATGATCCTGGAGTCCCGAGATCAAGTCCCACATCGGGCTCCCAGCTCTGCGGGGAGTCTGTTTCTCCCTCTGACCTTCTCCCCTCTCATGCTCTCTCTCTCAAAAAATAAAGTAAAATAAAATAAAGATGAATCCTGACCCTACATGTGGGGACAGGAGAATGGGAAAGGAGCCGGAGGTCGTGTGTGGCCTCCAGAAGGCACTCCCAGAAGCAAATTACACTTGCTCACAGAGTCTGGAACACGTCATGGGGCGCACAGTGGGTGGCGAGGCCCAGCACTTCCCAAAAAGCTACTCAGGAAAGGGGTTGCCCCCAAACCGAAACAGTGGCCTGATTCAGAGCTGGATGGTTGGTTTTTCTAGATCTCATTTTAAGGCTTTCTTATTAATTGCCCTTCGCTTTTGACAAAACAAAAAATCCAAAGGAAATTAAAAATCCAACCAAAAGACAGACGGGATCCACGCTCCCCATCATAAAACCTGACCTCATGAGGGTAGAGTCTGGGAATACCACAGGCAGATAAGCGAGCCAGGCTGGGGCAAACCAGGATATTCTAAAATCGAAACCCCAAAGATGTTCCTTTTTAGGCAGTTAACTTACATCCTAGAGAGTAACAGGAGGAAGACACTTGCTCGGGAAAACCACTGGCCATTTTCTGTGCTGACAACAATGAGGAGGCCTAGATTCTGGATGGACCAAAAGGTGCAGATTCCATTGGTGGGATCGGACACATTTGTGAAACATGACCACAAAGGTTGGGTGGCACCCGGAAAAATGTTTTTGACATAAGGTTGAAAGGCACATAAGCAAGGTATCCATGGTTAGCTCTGGGGTTAGCTCTGGGTAGATGTAACTCTGTCCCAGGATTGGGGATTGGATGGCATTATGCAAAATGTTAAATAGTCCTTGTTTTAGGGTGGTGGGGTTATCAATAACATTAATCAGGTGAAAGCAACATACACTTCAGGTTTGTTTGTTTTTTTTAAAGGAAAGGCAGAAAGGGAAGAGAATTAATTAGTGAGAAGGGAGAAACAGGGAGAAACCTGGAAGAGAAGACAGCTTCTCTGAAGGTGTAGGATTGCACCAAAACCCTGTAGGGCCCTGAAGGTGAAGGGTAGGGGTTCTTGTGCCCAGAGCTCCACCCTGTGTTGAAATCTAATGCCCAGTGTGATGGTACTAGCAGGTGGGACCTTTGGGAGGTGATTGAGGACACAAGGGAGGAGCCTCATGATGGGATTAGTGGCCTTATTAAAAAGACTTGCCTCGGGGCGCCTGGGTGGCTCAGTGGGTTAAGCCTCTGCCTTTGGCTCAGGTCATGATCCCGGGGTTCTCGGATCGAGCCCCGCATTGGGCTCTCTGCTCAGCGGGGAGCCTGCTTCACCCCCCGCGCCCCCCCCCCGCTCCTCTCTGCCTGCCTCTCTGCCCACTTGTGATCTCTGTCTGTCAAATAAATAAATAAAGTATTTAAAAAAAAAAAAAAAGACTTGCCTCTTCCTCTTCCACCGCGTGAGGACTCGGTAAAGACAGCCATCGGTGAAGGAGGCAGTGGGCGTGGTAGGGGAGGGGCACTCATGCAGCAGACCCTGAATCTGCCAGCACCTTGACCTTGTATTTCTAGCCTCCAGAACTAAGAGAAATAAACATTTGTTTTCAAAACAAATGGCTATGCCATTTTGTCAGAGCAGCTCAGACAGTCTGAGACAGCGACCTCTGACCCGCATGGCCAGAGCACTTCCTCTTCCAAGCAGTCCCACAAAATTGCCAAGGCACATGGTGCCAGGCAAGGCTGTGGCAACCCACTAGCAGATAAAGTCCCCTTTCATTTATATTTTCTTTTTTTTTTTTTTTAAAGAAGTAGGCGCCACACCCAACAGGGAGCCCTAAGCAGGGCTCGAACTCACGACTTAAGATCAAGATCTGAGCTGAGGGGCGCCTGGGTGGCTCAGTGGGTTAAAGCCTCTGCCTTCGGCTTGGGTCATGATCTCAGGGTCCTGGGATCGAGCCCCGCATCGGGCTCTCTGCTGGGTGGGGAGCCTGCTTCCCCCTCTCTCTCTGCCTGCCTCTCTGCCTACTTGTGATTTCTGTCAAATAAATAAAAAAATAAAAAAAGATCTGAGCTGAGATCCAGAGTCAGAAGCTTCGTTGACCGAGCCACGACAAATTCCTTTTCTAATTTAAGTCAGTCTGAGCGGTGGTCCGGTCACATTGCTATTTGAAGGTGCAAGAGTCCAGGGACGTGTAGAAAGGCTGAATCTAATGGAGATTACGCTCCTGAGGGGAAAGAAGACATGGAGCTCCAGGGACCATGGTTATAACTGAGCAAATTCTGGAAGGGAATCTGGGGGCCACGGTGACATAGGGCTCCTGAGAAATGCCACGCAGACCCACGGCCGGGGGTCAGGGAAGACAAAGAGGAGGGCTGTCTGGGCACACACCTAAAGGGTACAGGGACAAGTCTGGGTGCAGTGATCTCCTTGTGCTTGCGGCCGAGCCCGCTCCTCCAGCCTCACCAGCCTCCTCCACCTGCTGCTGGGTGATATAGGTATTCCCATCCCCCCCAGTCACTGTGGAGTCAGAACAGCACCCACTGAAGGGTTACAGACCATGAATTGCCAAGAATGGAATCCCCGAACACACAAACCTTGTATCCAGCAGAGCTGGAGACAGGACCCCACGGTAAACAGAAATCTTGTGGCTGAGGAGTGCTCCCTAAGGGGGTGTGGGTATGAAAATGGTGGTAGGCCAGTGGATGACCACCTCCCCCCACCCCTGCACACCCGCATCCTCTTCTGGGGTTACCTTCTACAGCACCCACCTGACTGGGTTGGTTGCTCCCCAAAACATCCCCAGTCCTCCTCCTTAACAAAGCCCCCATTCTCTTCCAGTGGCAACATGCCCAGCCTTGGGGGAGGAACCAAGATCGGTCCAAGCCTCCTGTGGCAACCCCGTTACCCTTGCCAGTGACAGGATGATGGCAAGCATGGGCACTGGCTCTGGTCGGTGGCCATATGGGGAGTCTTTTCAGAGGTGCTGGGAGCCTCCCTCCTCCCCCAACTCAAACAAAAGAGAAAGCCCATTGACAAGAGGACTTTTTTCCCTGCTCCTCTCACTTCTACCTCGGTTACTCTTGGGAGAAGATGTGAGCTCGGAGCTGCAGCAGCCATCTTGAAACCATGAGGAAAAGCCAAGAGAACGGCAGACACGGATCGGGCCCCCACTGGTGGCAGAGTCACTGAAGTAACTCAGAACTGCCAACTAACTTCCAGGCTCCAGCGGTCATGCAAGATGATGCAACAACTGTATTGTGGGAGGCACCACACTCAGCCACTCACCATCTAAAGCACACTTACTGACCAACGCCTTCCTCTATATTATTGTATTTGCTTGTCCCCGCATAGTTAACTGTTTTGAGCTGCCTATTAGGAAAAAGGAAGCTGCCGCTCAGGAAGTTGAAGAGGTCAGGTGACCCACCTCGTAAATGGTAGGACGCGAGCCCTCCGCCTGCTGGGAAAAATTCATTCAGTTTTCGGACTATCCAACCTCCCCAGGCCATGCCTCAAACCTTGGAAACCGGTATGTAAAGATCCGATCCAGATGTTTCTAAAATACATTTGCAAAAGAAATGCCCTCACCGTTGGCGCTGGCTCATTCTAAACATGCTATTTTTTAAGATTCATTTATTTGAGAGAGAAAAGAGAAGATGAGTGGGGATGGGGGGGGGCGCAGTGGGAGGAGAGGGACGAGCAGACTCCGTGCTCAGCGTGGAGCCCAACGTGGAGCCCGATCTCATGACCCCAAGATCATGAACTGAGCCAAAACCAAGAGGCAGACGCTCAATGAACTGAGCCACCTAGACACCGCTATGTTTTAGTACTCTGGTTTCTCTTTGATAGCATAAATCTTTCACCTTTTCCTAAACATGTTGCTACTTTATAAACTCTTCCAAATGGCTCCCCCCACACCCCGCCAAAAAAAAAAAAAAAACCCACACACACAACAAGGAGAAGGAAAGAGTAAAAGGAGAGTGGGAGCATGCCAGGAAGTCACCGGAAAAGAACTTTTTGGTCTGGGAGCCAGGAAATGTCAAGGAAACAAATGTGGCTACAACTGACCCTCCTGTCTCCTGCTGTGCCAGTAGGTTTCAAAAACTGGTTCTTTATTAACGCGTTCACCGTAGAGTGGTCCTGACAAGTGGCAGGCCGCCGCAGAGGCCAAAAAAGCTGCATGTGATTCTGGGTTTTACGGTAATTTAACCAATACATATAGTAGTGGATGGTAGGGGCGGAAATTCTTGTTTTCAAACTGATTGGTCTGGACAATGGAAGACCCAGAGCCAACAATAAATCCATTGTAAGCTGGAAATGCTCTCCTCTGAATACGGCTAAATATTTCTTTAATCCTTGCATTAAATTTGTTACTGGAGTATGAAAGCTATTTTATTTACTCTAAAATTTAAGCTGGTGTAATACTGTAATTATAGGTGTAACGAGGGGGGGCGTGTGATTACTCCGGGAACCTATTTAAGGCACTTTAAAAATATAATATCAGATGCTTGTTGTGCATTTATATTTTTGGGTCATAAGGAAGATATTATCATTAATGATTTTTTTTATGTTCTGCAAACCGTTTCTTTCATTTTTGGATCATGGGAAGGGTCTTTAATAATCCCCAGTTAGCATGAATATTCCTTTTTTGTAGCTTGTCTATCTACATTATCGGGCACATCAGCCAGTCCCCCAAAAAAGTTATGTCATAGTTCTGTTCCCAAGGGAACAAAGACATCGGGTCCCCTATTAACAGTGGCTTTTGTTGGCTTATTTTTGTAATTTTTTTTCCCTGACATTAAAGTTGTGTGTGGTTGGCAAGGGTTTCTTTTCCTCAATTTGGAAGTGGTTTCTGCCTCTGAAACTCTGAAAACAAGCTTGTTGATAAAGGACAAGCTGCAGGCATAACTACTTCAGCAAAAGACTCCAAAGAGGCTTCGCTGGAAACAAATCAGAACTGAAAGCCATGTTCAAGTTCAAATGTTCTTCCCTTCAGAGATTTTCAGCTCAGTATTAATTTGTCCTTCCTATATAACGGTTCAAGAAGAGTATCTTTACATCTATTTAAAGCCAATTACCGGGGCACCTGGGTGGCTCAGTTGGTTAAGCGTCTGTCTTTGGCTCAGGTCATGATCTCAGGATCCTGGGATCGAGTACCGCATCTCCTACACACACACACCCCACCCCCGGCCTCATCTGTGCCAGGGGCTTACATGTCCCATCCAGTAACAATGGTAAGTAGAACGGCTTGTTGCAGGAACAGACTGGTGCTCTGGGAGAGAGATGCCTTCTCACGGGGGACCCCAAATGGGCAGAAGCTCAACTCCAAGTGCACTAAACCACGGCATCTCTGAATCTCCATCTTCCAATCTGGGCTCCAAACACATCCACTCTTCTAACTAAACCCAACAAAGCCAAGTTTAGTTAGCTAGGAATACAACCTGCCCGCAGAAGTCCTGAGCACATGCCAGCTTGTGGGATGCCCTAATGAATTTCAAGTGGAAATCCCCGGATGTGAAATTTGCCTTTTGCCTTCATAACCAAGAGCAGAGAGACTGAGACAGAGACCGAGAGACATGAAGTCTCACCCAGGTGATATCAGTGCCGCCGGAGGGGGGTAAGAACGAAGCCCCTGCAGTCTCTACCCTCAGATCCTTAATCCTCAAGATCCAGGACTTGGGGAAGCCATCCTTTTCAGCAGTGGCTGCTTTGCCAGGACATCAGCCCCGTTCCCACCACGATTAACCTGGACGCAATTGGAAGGTTCCTTGTAAAAAGGTTTTTAAAAGGATTTCTTTTTTTTTTTTTAAGATTTTATTTATTTATTTGACAGACAGAGATCACAAGTAGGCAGAGAGAGAGGAGGAAGGGAGCAGGCTCTCCGTGGAGCAGAGAGCCTGATGCGGGGTTCGATCCCAGGACCCTGGGATCATGACCTGAGCCGAAGGCAGAGGCTTTAACCCACTGAGCCACGCAGGGGCCCCTTTCTGGTGGATTCAGTCCGCGCTTGCAGTTTATTTTTACTAAGAGGGGTCTCCTCTTGGAAAGAACAGCTCTGGTTATTGCACTAACAGATAGAAATGTTCCTGGGCCTCCATAAATCAACTCAACACCCTGGTCTCTAGGGATTTGCCAAAAAGATAATGGCCTGCAATTATGTAAGCCTCAGCACCAGTTGGGCTCCAGGGAGACTTCGGAAGTCTGGGGGCGCTCTCTAGACAAAAAGAAGGAAATCGACCCAAGAACCAGCAATTCCGCCCCCAGAGCACAATGCTGGAAGAGAGGTAACACTGGCTTCAATTAAAGTCATAAGAAACAGGTACCAGGGACTAGAAGGTATGGTACAATCTTCTCCCATTTCATCCCCAAATCCCAAATGCACTCAACCATGGATACAAAGCAGGATACATGAGTAAAGATTACAGCTCGCACAGCTGAGGGGAATGGGTAGTAACAGGCCAGGCCTACCTTCCTCTCCTCTACCTTGAAACCCTAGGGCTTTCCCCCACTACAACTGAGGGTGCGCCCCTAGGTAGTATACTGGGGATCTGCTTTTTCCAGGAGGAATGGGATGGCTCAGGCAAGGCAGGTGAGCCCAACCAGGAAGACCTCCTGGCCAGTCCACCCGCCTGTCTTGGTTCTCTGGGGAGGGGCACTGCCACACAAAACGTGGAGGTTTTTACGAACATGATGGATGGATGAGGGTTTTGAGGTTCTAAGTGGGGCGTCTGCTTTGAAGAATCACGGCAGCGACCTTAGGACTCATGTCACAGCGTCCCCTATGACACTTCCAACAAGCCCAAGAAAATTCAGATGTATCTGCATCGCTTGGAAGCCAGAATCGGTGGGGTTTTTTTTCCTTCCCCTCATTCTACCAGGTTTCGTTGGCACTGGGTGGGCACTCAGCTCTAAGAGCCTCAGAACACAGCATCTCTAGGATGGAGGGGCTCGGAACCCTTCCGGGGGGAGGCGGGCAGGGAAAGTGTGGCTGGCTAGATCCCTCTAAGCGTCCCGCCAAGACTTCCCTCCGCGGTGGCCGCCGGCCTGCTGGGAAGCCCGCGCTTCTCCAGGTACACCAGCACGGGGAACAGTGGCTGACAGGCTCCTGGTGACGAGTCACCCACCCGACACTTCCCACACGAGCCAGGCACATTAGTCCGGCACCGAGGGGCGCGGCGCTCAGCGCCGGCGGGAGGCGACCGGTCGGAGCGCGCACCCCGGTGGAGACTCAACCCCAGGTCTGGCACAATTTCTAAGCTCTCAGGCAATCCTCCCTCTCCCTCCCCGCGGCTCGTTCCGAAGCGGCCGGTCCAGCTCGCGTTTCCCGCGGCCGCTGCGCCCCGGACCGCGCGCGACCCGGCTGCTGGAGCGGAGACGCCAGGACCCTCTCGGGAACCGGCACCCGAAGCCTCCGGCCGCCGCGCAGGCCCCGGGAGGACGGGCGACCCCTCCTCAGGGAGACGGCCGCCCAGCCCGCGCCCAGCCCCTCTCCCCGGCCGCCCCCGCGCCCCTCACCTCCCGCAGCAGGCGCTCCAGGTGCGGCTCGGCCCAGGCGGCCAGGGCGCTCGGCGGCCCCGCGCGCCGCAGCAGCTCCCGCTCCTCCTCGAGCGCCGCCACCCGGCCCTGCAGAGCGGCCGCCTGGGCGCCCAGCAGCAGGCAGGCGGCCGCTGAGCCCACGGAGAGCAGCAGGCACAAGGCGCTCACCGCCCAGGCCCCGGCCGCCGTCGCGGGACGCCCCCCGCCGCCGCCAGCCGGGCCGTCCTTCCGCACGTCGCCGCCGGCGCGCTGGCCCGAGCTCATGGCGCGCGGGTCGCGCGTGGGTCTCCGAGGGGGCGGTGCGAGGGAGCCGCGGGCGCAGAGAGCCCGAGGCACGAGGTCGGCCGGGCGCGGGGCTTGGCCTCGGGGCAGCAGCGGAGCACAGCGCACGCCCCCCTCTCCGCCGCCAGCTCCTCCACAGCGGCCACTTAGGGCAGTTTCCTCTATGCAAATAGACCCTGCCTGAAAAGGAGCCGGGACCCACCCAGGGGAGGAGCGGCCCGACCGGCCCAGCGCGGCGAGGGACGGGGGAGGGACGGGAGCCGGCTCCTCCGAGCCCCTACCCCCACCCCCCGCGCGAGCCCGGCGGACCCCTGGCGCGGCGCGAACCTCCACCTCACCTGTCCCGGGGGCCGGGCTGCACCCAGCTGCCGAGCGCGCACCTCCGCGGCTCCCCAGGCCCGGGTGTCCCGTGACCCCAAGACGACTGCCTTGCGCCCGGACACTTTGGCGCCTTCTGCAGCCCACCTCTGGCTGGAGCATCATCCGTGCCTGGGGGAAATGCCCCAAAACTTGTGAATTAACCTTTCTGACACTTTTTTTTTTTTTTTTTTTTTAAGTTGAGAACTTCGAACCCCGTGGAAAACTTAATGAGTTCGGCCTGGATGGTGCCTTGGCGCCGCTCGGTGGCTGAAAGCGATCTCTGCACACTCGCGTTTGGAGCCGCGGTCCGGGTTGCGATCTCACCAAGCAGAATCTTAGCGCTCTCACCATTTATTAGGTGCCAGATATGGGGTGCTGGGAGCAGAAATTGTCAAGACCTTGCCGCTGACCTAGAGAGGGTTTTCGTTTGAGAAAATCGAGACTATCAGGCATGGAAAAGATGGGGGGAAAGAGCTCCAACTTTTGTGCAGGTGATGGCTTCATTCCGTTGTGGAAGCACAGCTTGGCCCAAAGTAATAACCCAGCAGCACCACACTGAGCTATCCCGCGGTCCTGCTGCAGACTTAGGTCACACGGTTCAGGTAGGAAGGCCTGAATGGGAATGAAGAAGGCCTCAGTCTTTCCAAGAAAGGGAAGAAAGCCTGGAAGTTGGGCAGGGTCTCTGCCTGGTCACACATTTCCTATCAAGTGTATTCATATCTGAAAACGGGTCTCACTATTATGCTTCCAATATCGTTGGTAATACTCAAAGAAAATCACATACTGCTGGCTTGGAACTTTGTGATTTGGGCAATTCCACAACCGTTCATTCATTCATACATTCATTTAAGAAAAAGACCTGTTTTATCTTCCCCCTTGCTCTTTGGGTGTCTGCTGATTATTCATTTCAGTGGCTAGATTAGTCATCTCTGAAAACTGTTGAGGACCTCTAGTTGATATGCCCCTCCTTATTCCCTTGATTAAGAGGGGAAAACCACCTCTGAGACTGGGATAAAACAGAAGTGATGGGCATCTTACTACCTCTGCAACTTTGTAGCCATGACCTTCCTTAGGTAAATGGGGCTCATGTAGATCTTGGGGCTATGCTAAAATCCCTTTTGTGCCCAATAAATAGGCTGAAAAGCACTCACTAAGCAAACTAGACTGTCTACTCGGAAAGAGACCAACACCAGACTATAAGTCTACTGACACATAGGCTAATTGCCCATCACCTGTGTTAACATTGCTGCCTGTCCCCATGTTTGTAGCAACATTATCTACAATAGCCAAGTGACGGAGGCAGCCCAAGTGTCCCCCAATTGTTGAATGGATTAGGAAGAGATAGTATATCTATACAATGGTCTATTACTCAGCCACCAAAAAGAATAATATCTTGCCATTTGCAATGACATGGAGGGAGCTAGAGAGTATTATGCTGAACGAAATAAGTCGGTCAGAGAAAGATGAAAACCGCATGATTTCACTCATATGTGGAATTTAAGAAACAACACAAACGATCACAGGGCAGAAAGAGAGTAACTGAGAAACAGACTCCTAACTATGGAGAGCAAACTGATGGTTGCCAGAGGGGAGGTGGGTGGGAGGACGGGGGAAATAGGGGATGGGGATTAAAGGGGGCAGTTGTCATGATGAACTCTGGGTGATGTAGGGAAGTGTTGAATCTCTCTATACAGTACACCTGAAACTAATATAACAATGTATATTAATAACTGTAATTTAAATGAAAACCTAAAAAAAAAAAAAAAAGCCAAGCTCATTGATCCTCTAGGCCTTTGCCCTCACCTACTACCCCACTATCTGGAATGCTCTGCTCTCAGATCTTTGAACAGCAAGTACTTCCTTCAAGTCATCCTCAAACCTCCCCAGCTCCAAAGGACCTTCACAGGACCCCCACCCTAAGGTAGCTACACCCACAACCCCCCTCCAAAGGATTACTGGAGGGATCAGGCCACTTATCGCTGTTTGAAGTTACCTTTCCGTTACCAAGACCTTTGTTTTGCTGACCACTGTTTTCTCAAAAAACAGAACAGGATCTGACACATGGCTGATGCTCGGTAAATATTTGTCAAATGAATTAAGGCAAGGCGAAAATAGGTTTGCGGCCTGCAGCTCACTTTAAAAGCCAGAAGAAAATACTCTGTTGTTTTTGTTAGTTGGGGTCCTAGAAGGAACAGACGGCCTCCTTGGACCACAGACAGCCTGACTGTAAAGACCCTTCACAAAGTGGAGCAGTTGAAGGGAAGGCAACAGGGGAGGCTTGAAGAAGCCCCCTGGGGTAGCAACAGTGGGGAGCATTCCCATTCTAGCTGAAGGGAGGAAGGGAAGGAGCTGTGCTCGGACCTATAAAAAGGTCTGTAGGGGAGGAGCTGTGGACTTCAATTAAGGGACACCGTGAGTTGGAAATTGGGGGCTGGGGCGGGGATGGACAGTCTTTCCTCCTGCTCTGTGATCTGCTGGGTCTCCTGCCTACCGGTGACCAGACCTATGTGCAGGGAGCCCAGGTGTTGGGGGCAAGAAGGGAGCCTGCACTAAGGACAGATACACAGAGAAATGGGAGCAGCTCTGTAAAGGGCAGGGAGGAAAATAGAGAATCTTCACATTAACTTGCGGAACACGCGTATAGCACTTAGTGAGCTCCATAAGGCTATGGGTGCTTCCAAATGGCTAACCTGTCAGCACCAGGTGCCAATCCTCAGGGAGCCCAACCGGCCACTTGGTGGCAAAGCGACTATTTTGAACTCCTTCCATCCTGGAAGGGCCAGTGGTTTGCTCCTCATGGGGATAGCCAGCTAGTCAGGGTATGGGTTTGTCTTTCCTCTCTGTAGAGCCTCAAGGCATGACTGTGGTCCCAACAGACGGCCCAATCCATAGGTATGGAATCCCATACAACATAGTATCAGAGGGAGGGACCCACTTGACAGTGAAAGGGAGTCCCTGACCATGGAATCCACAGGTCAGATTACATCCTGCACCAGCAGAAACAGCCAGGCTCACGGGACACTGGAACCACCTTCCAAAGGCACAGGAACCAACTCCTAGTATTCAGAGTCAAAATGCATGTGCAATAAAGGTGCTCCTTTATCCACTGGGGATACATTCCAAGACACCCAGGGGATGCCGGATGCTGCGGATTGAACTGAACCCTAGGTAAACTATATTTTTCTTCCATATAGATATTCCTGTGATAAAGTTTAATTTATAAATTAGGCACCATATTTTTTTTTCCTTTAAGCTTATTTAAACATATAATGTAACCCCACCACCCTCTCCCAGCCCCCCTCCCCCCCACCCCCCTCAGTTTGTTTTATGACATTAAGAATCTCTTTTGGTTTGTCTCCCTCCCGATCCCATCTTGTTTCATTTTTTCTTTTCCTACCACCTTAACCCCCACCCCCGTTGCATCTCCACTTCCTCATATCAGGGAGATCATGTGATAGTTGTCTTTCTCCAGGTGACTTATTTCACTAAACATAATACGCTCTAGTTCCATCCATGCCATCGCAAATGGCAAGATTTCATTTCTTTTGATGGCTGCATAGTATTCCATTGTATATATATACCACAGCTTCTTTATCCATTCATCTGTTGATGGACATCTAGGTTCTTTCCATAACTTGGCTATTGTGGACATTGCTGCTATAAACATTCGGGTACACATAGGCACCATATTTTTATTAACAATAAAAATAGAACAATTATAACAATATCCTGCAATAAAAGTTATGTGAAGGTGGTCGCTCTCAAATTATCTTTTTCTTAAGATTTTATTTATTTGACAGAGATCACAAGTAGACGGAGGCAGGCAGAGAGGAAGGGAAGCAGGCTCCCTGCTGAGCGGAGAGCCTGATGCGGGGCTCGATCCCAGGACCCTGAGATCATGACTTGAGCCAAAGGCAGAGGCTTTAAAAACCCACTGAGCCACCCAGGCACCCCTCTATGTTGTCTTTAGTTAAAAGTAAATCCAGCAGCTTTTAAAAGCACTGGATTTTTGTAAATTAAAACAAACAAACATAAATTTGATTTATATTTCTCATTGGAAACATTTTAAGTAATGAGGTGAGGGGAGGGGCATGGGAACACCCCCAAATCTACAATTAATCTTTAAGTCATCTCCTTATATGTAACTACTGTTAATAGTATCTGAAAGAACAAGGTCTGTGAGGTGCCTGTCTCAAAGGATATTTTTAGGTTTCAAGTCTTCCTAATTAAATCTATGTCTGTCTTATGATATGTATGACTTCCCCCCACCCCCCAAACTTCTACATTTAAACCAAACTAAAACCAGGAAAGGAGTGAAATGTAAGAAAATGCACCTGGGGCGCCTGGGTGGCTCAGTGGGTTAAGCCTCTGCCTTTGGCTCCAGTCATGATCTCAGGGTCCTGGGATTGGGTCCCGCATCCGGCTCTCTGCTCGGCAGGGAGCCTGCTTCCTCCTCTCTCTCTCTCTGACTACTTGTGTTCTCTGTCAAATAAATAAAATATAATCTTTAAAAAAAAGAAAATGCACCTGAATAGTAGACATTCTTGATTGATATAAACAAACAAAACAAATTTCTTTGAAAATCCTATTCTCCATGAAATTTCAGTGAAATGTCACAACAAAAACTACAATTTAAGGGGATCAAAATAGAATTCTTTTTTTAAAAAATTTGAGAGTAGAGGGGGAGGGGCAGAAGGAGAGGGGGAGAGAGAGAATCCAAGCAGACTCCCCAAAGAGAACGGAATCTGACACGAATCTCCATCTCATGACCCTGAGAGATCATGACCTGAGCCAAAATCAAGAGTCAGGCACTTAACTCACTGAACCACCCAGGCACCCCTCAAAATAGAATTCTTGATAGTTTGGTAATTTCTGGTGCCATAAAGAACAATTGGTTAGAAATAAAAATAAAAGTCATCTGGGTTAAAATGTTTATAGAAAACAAAGTAAATGCTTTTTATTGCTGGCACACTAAATGCCAAGTAATCTGCCAGATGCTTGTAATCACCCGATATTATAAATATGACCCCTAAGAAATTCCAAGTAACAGAGTAAAGTTACTTTAAATCATGTGCTCCCCAAACACAGAGAAGACAGGGACTCACCTTGGAACCATGCTGTAAGAAGTCTGAGCTCTTTCAATTCACTGAACTCTTACCCCAAGGAATTAGCTGATAGGTAAGAAATGGACACAAAGGGCTGGAAACTTCTTTACATTATGGTATTTCAACCTGGAGGCTTGATTAGAGCTAGGTTTTTGTTTTAAGGCAATGATACCTCACAGGTGCTGTGTATTTCCAATTGCATCACCCCAAAAGCACATGAGCATGTCATCTGGTTGTCTGAGGTTTTAACCTTATAATGGATCAACCTGATCCATTATAAAGTTCTCCGTCACCCAATGGTTTTAACCTCCACTGATGATTGCTGCCTGGATCCATTATTTCACTAACAGTTGCAACATACTGCCTTTCTAACATCCTTTCTCTGTTTATTAGAAGGAATTCTGTTTTTTAGACTCAAAATGGGTGAAAGACCTCAATGTGAGACAGAAATCCATCAAAATCCTTGAGGAGAACACAGGCAGCAACCTCTTCCACCTCAGCCACAGCAACTTCTTCCTAAAAACATCACCAAAGGCAAGGGAAGCAAGGGCAAGAAGGAACTATTGGGACTTCATTAAGATCAAAAACTTTTGCACAGCAAAGGAAACAGTCAACAAAACCAAAAGACAACTGACAGAATGGGAGAAGATATTTGCAAATGACATATCAGATAAAGGGCTAGTATCCAAAATCTATAAAGAACTTACCAAACTCAACACCCAAAGAACAAATAATCCAATCAAGAAATGGGCAGAAGACATGAACAGACATTTCTGCAAAGAAGACATCCAGATGGCCAACAGACACATGAAAAACTGCTCCGTGTCACTTGGCATCAGGGAAATACAAATCAAAGCCGCAGTGAGATACAACCTCACACCAATCAGAATGGCTAAAATTAACGCCAGGAAACGACAGGTGTTGGTAAGGATGTGGAGAAAGGGGAACCCTCCTTGGTGGGAATGCAAGCGATGAAGCCACTCTGGAAAACAGCATGGAGCTTCCTCAAAAAGTTGAAAATAGGGCACCTGGGTGGCTCAGTGGGTTAAGCCTCTGCCTTCGGCTCAGGTCGTGATCCCAGGGTCCTGGAATCGAGCCCCACATGGGGCTCTCTGCTCAGCAGGAAAGCCTACTTCCTCCTCTCTCTCTCTGCCTACTTGTGGTCTCTGTCAAATAAATAAAATTAAAAAAAAAAAAAGTTGAAAATACAGCTACCCTATGACCCAGCAATGGCACTACTGGGTATTTACCCTAAAGATACAAATGTAGTGATCCAAAGCAGCACGTGCACCCAAATGTTTATAGCAGCAATGTCCACATAGCTAAACTATGGAAAGAACCTAGATGTCCATCAACAGATGAATGGATAAAGAAGATGTGGTATATATATATACAATGGAATACTATGCAGCCATCAAAAGAAATCTTGCCATTTGCAAGGAGTAGGTAGAACTAGAGGGTATTATGCTGAGCAAAATAAGTCAGTCAGAGAAAGACAATTATATGATGTCTCTGATATAAGGAATTTGAGAGGCAGGGTGGGGGGTTTGGGAGTAAGGAAGGAAAAAATGAAACAAGATGGGGTTGGGAGGGAGACAAATCATGAGACTCTTAATCTCACAAAACAAACTGAGGGTTGCTGGGGGTAGGGGGCTAGGGAGAGGGTGGTTGGGTTATGGACATTGGGGAGGGGATGTGCTATGGTGAGTGCTGTTAAGTGTATAAGCCTGATGATTCACAGACCTGTACCCCTGGGGCAAATAATACATTATATGTTAATAAAAATAATTTCTTTAAAAAATGAAGGAATTCTATTTTTTAAAAATTCCATCTGGTGCGCCTGGTTGGCTCAGCAAGTTAAGTGTCTGCCTTTCTCAGGTCATGATCCCAGGGTCCTGGGATGGAACTCTGTATCAGGCTCCCTGCTCAGCAGGGAGTCTGCTTCTCCCTCTCCCGCTCTGGCCCTACTCTCTCTCATGCTCTAATTAATTAAATTAAATTAAAAATAAATTTTAAGATCTAAAAATTTTTTTGAATCATCAACTTCATCAACTATCAGTTTACAGAATCAGTGGGGACTAGAGAAATGGACACTGCTCTGGTGTAATACTGGATATGGGAAATGCTCTACAGACAAATGAGCCTGTTTCATTAGAAAAGAAACAGAATGGCAGGGGGCAAAAGGTACACACCATGATTCTAAGGGACCTAAGACATATTAGCAATGTGTGGACGCTGACTGAGTCTTCATTCAAAGCAAACAGCTATAAAATGATACTTTCTAAGGACAAACTTCAAAAACAATATCAAATAAGGAATTATTTTGTTAGGCATGATAATGGCAGGGTATTTTTTAAAACTCCATCTGTTAAAAAGGTAAACAGAAATATTATGGGTGAAATGATATGGTACCTGGCATTTGTATACAAAAATGATAGGAGGGACACCTGGGTGGCTCAGTTGGTTGGGCGGCTGCCTTCGGCTCAGGTCATGATCCCAGCGTCCTGGGATGAGTCCCACATCGGGCTTCTTGCTCAGCAGGGAGCCTGCTTATCCCTCTGCCTCTGCCTGCCTCTCTGTCTGCCTGTGCTCGCTCTAACTAATAAATAAATAAAATCTTAAAAAATTAAAAAAAAATGATAGGAAAATAGGTTGAGGAAGAGACAAAACAAAATTTGCCAAGTGATTTGAAACTGGGGTGTATTTAGAGGTTCATTATTCTTTTGCATTACATATATATTTTTTAAGGTTTTGACAGATTGAGAAAGAAAGAGGGAGAGCACAATCAGGGGGCAGTGGCAGACAGGGAGGGAGAAGAGAATCCCTCCTTGAGCAAGGAGCCTGATAAGAGACTTGATCCCAGGGTTCTAAGATCATGACCTGAGCCAAAGGCAGACATTTAATTGACTGAGCCACCCAGGCACCCCACTGCATTCCATTTATATTTTTATTTATTTTTTTGCATTCCATTTTAAAAAATTAATTACCAATATAGAACTAGTTAGCTTCCCCACGACTCAAATTAAGTGTATTCACATCACCTATATCCCAGAAGTCTGGACTGACTAAATTGTAAAATGAACCTGTCCTTGACTTTACATTCTAAAAAAAATGAAACAAAACCAATTAATCAACCAAACAAAACTTTAGCTTAAGGGTTTAGCAGCAGACAGGAAAAAAACAAAACAAAACAAAACAAAAAAACCAACTCCTAAGAATTAAAAATTGTTTTTTGACCTATTTATTTACAAACATTCGATCTACTAAACCAATTACTGACACAGCTCTTGGTTATTGTTATTTGAAATGAATCCTTCTGACCATAATATTTGAAAAGGCAGCTTGTTAAGAAGTACTGGATGTTTCCATTTAAAATACTTCATCTGCATAAAGTTTTGTGGGAATGACAAAATTCAAATTGGGAAGGATTTAAAAAGTCAGTGCACCTTCCTGACAAAGTTTTGTCTTCATTCATTTCCTCACGTCAAGATAAGCTTCAGGTCTGTTATGTGCCTACCTACTTAAAACATAATTTTAAATTCAAATGACCATACCATTTTAACCATTTTGATGGCTGAAGCTACCTCTCGACTAGTGAAGAAACATGTGAAGGTGGAATCCAAGTAGTAAAACTTTCTATTAACCATTACTTCCCATTTCATCATGGCTCATTTCGCAGTAGAGCTGTGAACAAGAATCAAACTGATGGCGTATTGGACCGACGTGTGCTTTCACAGAAAAGTGGAATCAGGGAAACTTGAAAAAGTCACAACTCAGCCACGACTGAGAGACTTGGCCAAATCATTTTCAGTTTCTACAGCATCTAGCCCATCAACATTACTCAGAGGAATAGTTTTCAATTTCACAGGGTAATTTGCTGCCAGGTGAGTAATAGCAGGTGTCAATTTTATCTGCTCTGAACATTCTGATGAATGAGAATACCTGAGAGAGAAACAGGAGCTGAAAATACTGCAAACCACCTACTTAGCTCACTTAAAAAAATGCCTCATAAAAACCAAGCTTTCAAAATGGACCAGACTGAAATGTACTAACTGAGCCCCTAAATTTCCTAGCAGCAGACACAGGCGGGCTTGGATTACCTGTCTCGGTGATGATTTTTGGGACCTGGCACCAAAAGTGAAGGCAACAAAACTAATCATGAACAAGTAGGACTTCATCAAGCTAAAAAGCCTCTGCGGAGCAAAGGACATCATCAGCAAAATGTAAAGGCAACCTAGTGAATGGGAGAAAGTATTTGCAAATTGTGTATTGGATGAGGGGTTGATATCCAGTACATGAAAAAAATCCTATCCAACAACTCAAAGCAGACAATCTGACTGAAAAAATGGGCACAGAATCTGAATAGACATTTT
>RCUC01156353.1:0-97988 GCA_003697995.1 Taxidea taxus jeffersonii
TTTTTTTTTGCTTATGTCTCTTATCTCTCAGAAACTTCATTTTAATGTAATATAATCTATAAATTTCTTTCTTTATGGATTCCACTTTGTGGGGAAAGTCAAGAAATCCACAATGGGGATACCTGCAGGGTCAAAGATAAATTCTACATGGTTGAATAATGGTTTTTCATAACTAAGTCTTTCATTCTCATGTAATTCTTTTCTGAGTATGCTGTGAGGTAGAGATCTCTGTTTAGTTTCTTCTATCTAGACCCTCAGTGACCTCAGGGGCATTTATTGATGGTCTCATCTTCATGGATTTATTGTGCTACTTCTGTTTTATATATACCAATCCATCCTGGGGCTTTCGGTTTTGTTCTGTAAGTTTAATTTGCTATCCCTGTATCAATACCTATCCCGTTTGACTCACTATAGCTTGTTTATGTTCCTTTTCCACTTTTTTTGTTCATGCTCAACCTTGAGAGAGGTTTATCAATTTAATTTTTTTCAAGAATCTGTTTTTGTCATTCTTGAATCTTTTATAGTATCTTTGTTTTCTATATTATTATTTTTTCCTTATCTTTATTACCTTCTTCTATTTTACTTTGTTGTTCTTATAATTTATTGATTTGGATATTTGACACATTACTAATTAATTAATCTTTGATTTTTTTGAATGTATACTTAAAGTCATAAATTCCCTCTAATTACTGATTTATTTGTATCTCGTGAGCTTTCATCTATGATTTTTATAAATGATTTATCTAAATGTCTTGTGTTTTTCTATTCTGATTTCCTCAGTGACTCATAAATTATTTAGAATGTTGTCTTAACATCTTCAACTTATGAGGGAATTTTGTTATCTTTTTTTATTATTATAGATCACGCATTCTGTATATTATCAGTTTTTGGCCACTATTAATTTATGACCTCATAGGTACACTTTTATACTTGAAAATTATTGGGGTCAAGGTTCTTTTTATGTCCAATAGATCAAATGTTTTTATTGTATCAAATCTCATATTTTTTTTTCTGTCTATGAGTTTCTTAGAGAAATATGTTAATATCTTTCACTATGATTTTGGACTTGCTAGCTTTTTAAAATAACTTGGTTTGTTTTTGCTTCATATATTTTATGGTTCAGGAGTTCTATACTTTGCTAGTGATTAGTTTCTTTTGCAATTATTTAATTATACTGTTTAATCCTAATAATGATATTTATTTATAATCGTTTATTTATTTATTTAATTTTTAAAAAAGATTTTATTTATTTATTTGACAGACAGAGATCACAAGTAGGCAGAGAGGCAGGCAGAGAGAGAGGAAGGGAAGCAGGCTCCGATGCGGGACTCGATTCCAGGACCCTGGGATCATGACCTGAGCCAAAGGCAGAGGCTTTAACCCACTGAGCCATACAGGTGCCCCTACTTTGAACTTTATAGACAGGGTTCCATTTTCTAGGGAAGATATAATTTTGTGTAATTCTGAATGAATGAAAACATCACCCCCAAAGCTTGCCTTATTTCTCATATCTTTATATTTCCCCAGTTACTATGTATTTGGAAATCTGCTTACATGCTTCTGAGTATGACCATTAAAATGGGAGCTCCATGAGGGCAGAAATCTTTACGTGTTTAGTGTGTAGTTTGTGTGTTTAGCTCCTTGTGGCCCTAGGGTCAAGAGTGCATCTGGCACCAGTAGGTGCTCAAAGAAATCTGTCAAATGACTGAATGGTTAAGGAATAAATGCTCTTACACAACAGCTCACAGGCTTCCCTCTGAAAAGCTTACAGAAAAAAAAATCTGAATAGTTCATATAACTCAGAAATTTGGATCTCCAATTAAACAATCAAGTTTGTAACATCTGTTAACATGAGTTCTTTTATTTTTCCTCTTAATCTAAGCACCCACTTGAGCTTGTGGCCACGTTCCCCTTACCCAAGCCAAGATGCTTCTTTCTTCGCTCAGAACAGAAATACAAACAGTGCTGGGAGTCAACCTCTTGATAGTCTGCTTACTTCAGCCAAGCCTCTAAGTTCAAGGGCCGTGATTGATTATGCATTTGTCCCTAGGGGTTGAACATCTTATGTTGCTGCTTTTATGTTGCTGGTTTGATTCTCCTGAAATCAGGACCCGATTCTCCGGAAACCAAGTGTCAGCTCCGAGGGGCTAGCATGGTGTTCTGGGCGAGCAGAGCCCAAGCTCTCTGTTAATGGACCGACTGGCTTCTCTGCTCTTACTCGGGAATCCCCATGTCGGCTCCAGCGCTCAAAGAGACCTGCTTCCCCCTTCTGCGTGGTGTGAAACTGAACACACTGCAGGGCTTAAAGACACTCACTTATGAATGTGTTCTAGTAAAATAGGGGGCTGGGCAATATGATCTCTATCCTTCTTTCTTACTCTCAAATCCCATGTTTCTGTGGGCAGAAGTAGTGCTGGGGCCCAAAGGGGGGATTTTGGAGTCCCACCCTTTGAAAGCCGGGACAAAATGATGTCCTCGTTAGCGCGTGTCAAAGGCAGTAACTGACTGAGTAGCTGGAACCACGCATGTGGGGCCTGGGGGGCCGTGAATGATACAGTCCCAGGGGCAGCTGCCCTCGCCCGTGGGCTCTGATGTGCCTGCGTGCGGTTCGGTCCCAGCCCCGAATCCCAGGAGCAGCACGGGGCTGTGGGCACATCCCGCTTTCATTCACTGCAGAGCAATGGTCGCCATTTTCACCCTCTTTTTTTGTTTTCTTTAAGATTTTACTTATTTATTTGAGAGAGAGAAAAAGAGCGTGAAAGGGGAGAGGTCAGAGGGAGAAGCAGACTCCCCACCGGGCAGGGAGCCCGATATGGGACTCGATCCCGGGAGTCCAGGATCATGACCTGCGCCGAAGGCAGCTGCCTGACCAACTGAGCCACCCAGGCGCCCACGTTTTTACCCTCTTGAACTGGAAGACTCTCAGACTCTGCAGAGTCAGCACCACTTCTGAATTCTGGCCCCGGGTTTTCTACGCCTTAAAAACCCCAGACAAGTTATGTCACCTCTGTAAGCTGTTTTCTCTTCCACGGGGCACTTCGGAGTCACGAGAACGGAAAGCAGCATATGGAAACCTGAGTGCGGACTAAGTGCTCCAAATCGGTGTGCACCTCCGTTACTAGGACTCAGGAGACTGGCCCTTACATAACAGAGGGCATGTCAGCCGTGTCCAGAAGAACGGCCTCGAACTCTCTCCCCCAAACTGACTTTTCGGCAGGAAACTATGCTCGCCGTTTCCCCATTTGGGAGCTCTTGTACTGATCATTAGAGCGGTTATGATCTCAGCGTGCTTCCCCAGTTCACAAAGTACGTAAAGTTTTTCTGTTGAATTAGAAAATCTTTTTTTTTTTTTTAAGATCATTTATTTGGCAGAGAGAGAGATCACAAGTAGGCAGAGCGGCAGGCAGAGAGAGACGGGGCAGCAGGCTCCCCGCTGAGCAGAGAGCCCGATGCGGGGCTCGATCCCAGGACCCTGAGATCATGACCTGAGCCGAAGGCAGAGGCTTAACCCACTGAGCCACCCAGGTGCCCCTAGAAAATCTTTTTATTCAGTGAATGAGGACGGAACATTTTCTACTGCACCCCTGACCCCATCCAAGCGCTGAGTTCGCCTCTGGAGTTGCAAAGAAGCATCCAATTTACATCGTGTGGAAGTAATATCACCTGCAATCAGCACGTGCCTGAGTTCAGCCTTGGATTTTCCTAACTCTCGGCACCTCCTCCCCGCTTGAACACCCGGAGACGTGCCTTTCAGTCGTCCGCGAATTAATGACGCCCTTACCGAAAGGGGAAATTTAGCCAGAGATCCGCGCTCTTCAATAAGGTGCCTGAAGGGGCAGCGATGAGGTAGCTCGTAAAGCAGTTAGAGAGATTATTTACATCACGGTTGAATGCGACTTCACGCCTCGGGGAGAAAAAGCTCAGAGCGAGCAGCATTCCGCCGTATTCAGACCGAGAATGCTTACCTTGTTTTCATTGAAATTAGCAATAACTACTCCAACGAAAAGGGTCAGTCCAATCATGCAGCCCAGGAATACGAAAACATGAATGTAGATCCCATGCATCTGTGTCCATGAAAAACACGGTTACTCATCCAAGCAAAGGAAAGCAGCTGTTAGGCACTCAGAGGCTTCCACGTGCTTGCTTACCGGCCCCACACGATGAATAATGACATCCCTGACTTCCACCCAGCCCTTCAGGGAGAGCACTTCAAACAGAGCCAGCATCGCATTGCCCACATTGTCAAAATTAAAATTCCGAGGATTTGCCCTGCAAGTCAGAAAGAGGAATGCGCCGTGAACTTCGGAGGAGAAGCACCCTAGGGCAAAAATCCTGTAGCTCTTTCTGGTCCTGGGGCCCGGGATGGGTGAGGGGGTGGGGGGGGTATGTTTACCATTTGGAAGTTGGGCTCCACGGCACTCATTTGCTCAATCATAAAAATGCATGAATGTCTCATAATTTCTTAAAATGTGTTGAATTATTAGGTAATAATGGGGCGTTCTTAGGGGCGACAACAAAAGGCAACATAACTCAACCTCGAGCTCTAGACATTCTGTGACGTTTCTGGCTCGTCCTGATTATACCAAGAGCTGGAAACACACTTTGGAGCTACAAACTGCGTGGGAGATTCTCACAAAGGGGCGCTGGAGTCTGGGTGTGAATTTTTTTTTTTTTTAAGATTTATTTATTTATTTTAGAGAGAGAGAGGAAGAGGGAGAGAGAGACCTGGGCGAGGAGTGAGAATCTCAAGCAGACTTCTCACTGAGCATGGGGCCTGACATGGGGCTTAGATAGTAAGGACCCTGATGAGACCATGACCTGAGCCGGACCCAAGGATCTGAGACTCAACTGACTAAGCCACCCAAGTGCCCTGGGTGTGAATGTTGCAATAGTTTTATAAATGAAAACTGCTCTAAAGGTATAAATTATAATTCCTGATATTAATACAGAAAGTGTAAAAAAAATAGAATCTGGCCACTTTCCTTAATTCTTGACGTCATGGGAATATCACACTGTAAATATCGATGCATTTAGAGGTCACTGAGTGGAAAGAGGTGTTTGCTCGTAGCCTAGATGTTTCCAGAACATTCTCTCCCAGTGAAATTTTTCTCTCATTACCTCTGGGTGTTCTCAACAGAGACTTCTTGTAGACCCCAGCGCTGCAGTATGCTGTCTACACACACACAGTTGATTCCTCATTTCTAAAACACTCTGTCTCCACTATCAATTTTTTTGGAGCGGGGGATGGCTCATTTCTTGTTTTTCTGACATTTTATTTTTTCTTCCCATGAACAAAAGTGATCTTTTCCATATACTACATCTCCCTTAGTCACTATGGGTCTTGGCTAACATTTTTGTTGTCAGTAGAAAGATTTCAGTGTTTTTCTCTTTTCCCCCTTATCAGACTACTGCAAATAATTATAAGATCTAGACAGCTACGCACTGGAAAATCATGACTACCACTGTATTTCCTGAATTTGGTGGAGAACTGGGCCTGGCACTACTAAGAAGAGTAAGCCTACAGAAGCCTAGCCAAATTATAGTTTGATGATTTCTTTTTCCTGCTAGTTCACTTATCAAAATTTAACCTTCATAAAAGGCAACACTCTGGGGAAAACCTGGGTTAGTATTTTCTATCACCTTTTATATATATTTTTAAAATCATAGAAACAATCACACATTGCACCTTTATAAGTTTTTTTTAAAAAATATTTTAAAACACTAAATAAATAAAACCATACAGCTAAACTCACTTGCTCCTAAAGGTTTATGGCTGATTGGTAGAAATGTTGTGCATATAGTGCAAAAGCCCCACTCAGAAATTCCTATTTTGGGATTCTGATTTATATATTTTAAGTGTGAAAGTACAAGCATGTTCTCTTGGATTTTCCAACCTCCTTTCCTTTGGGGATTTCAATTAAATTTAATACATTTTTTAAAAGATTTTATCTATTTCTTTGACAGACAGAGATCACAAATAGGCAGAGAGGCAGGCAGAGAGAGAGGAGGAAGCAGGCTCCCTGCGGAGCAGAGAGCCCGATGCGGGGCTTGATCCCAGGACCCTGAGATCATGACCTGAGCCGAAGGCAGCGGCTTAACCCACTGAGCCACCCAGGTACCCCTAAATTTAATACATTTTATAGCAGAGAGAAGCCGTAAGGATTCTGAAGATGCCACAGTTTTCTCGAATAAGGACTTTTTTTTTCTTAAGCCAAGCAAGCCAGCTCTCAGATCTGATGTTGAACTTTCTTACCCATCCATTTTCTTTATGTAAAAGTGCTTTTTTAGCTGAATTTGCAGCAACCCAAAGTACTTTCATGTTCCACATCTTTTAGAAGTTAGAATATGTTAAAAATACACTTTTAGGCTAAACCAAGAAAAAGAAAATGAAGGCTCCGAGACTTACATAGTTGGAAGAATACATCATATTAAAAGCACAAGTATCCATTTTAATCATCTAAGATGTTCATGTATGCTTTGTTCATGTTACTAAAATTGGAAAGTTTAGGGACGCCTGGGTGGCTCAGTGGGTTAAGCCGCTGCCTTCAGCTCAGGTCATGATCCCAGGATCCTGGGATCGAGTCCCACAGTCCTGGGATCGAGTCCCACATTGGGATCTCTGCTCGGCAGGGAGCCTGCTTCTCCCCTCCCCTCTCTGCCTGCCTCTCTGCCTACTTGTGTGATCTCTGTCTGTGAAATAAATAAATAAAATCTTTAAAAAAAAAGAAGTAAAGTTGGAAAGTTTAAAACTTTACCTATAACTACAGAGAACTTCAGTAAATCCCAAACACAATCCATTGTTGTCCGTTTTCCTGTTGTCCTTCCTTGATTTGGAAGCCCATTTAAACATAATCTCTTCTGGCTTATTTAAAAATATTATAATCTTGCCTATCCAATTCAGAAAACTAAGACATGGGTTCTAACCTCACAATTCCGTTAACCTTCTACCTCCAAGTGAAAAGTGCTCCAAGGGCCCAAGGTCGTGATAAGGAGGATTGCTCCTCTTCTGGGAAGAACTGGACCCCCGGGGAGGAGAGGAGCTCAACCTGTGACCTTGGGTGGAGAAATGTGGGGGATGACATCATCCAAAATGGTCCTTCCAAGACCCTGGAAGTGTCATGTTTCTGTTTAAAACGTAAGGAAGGGGTGTCTGGATGGCTCAGTCAGTTTAGCGTCCCACTCTTAATTTCAGCTTGCTTTACGGTCTCACGGGTCACAAGACGGAGCCCCACATTGGGCTCCGCTTGGGGAGTCTGCCTCTCCCCCTCCTCACGCACTCTCTCTCTCTTAAATATAGGGATGAATCTTAAAAACAAAAACAAAAGCAAAAGTAAGGTAGATTTATATTCTTTTCCTTAAGGAACATACTCAAACTGTTTGAGCTGTAGCCTCTACAAAAATCTGATCTTCTTCTGCCTAGAATGTATTGTGGTATGACTTAAAATTACCGAGGGGGTAAACTCCAGGTAAGCTTCCAGTGAGCTCAGGGGCTTACTTCCGTAGCATCAAAGCCTTTAACATACTGCATTACATTTTTTGTAATATTAATTTCTGTTCTCCACTACACTTCAAGCTCCTGGGGTTGGGGGCCACAGCTTGTCCCCAGTGAGAGAGTACTGTCTGGAGATCAGTAAGAACTCAATAATACATTTACTGAAACTGAGGGCTGGGGTGCCTGGGTGGCTCAGTCGGTTAAGCGTCTTCCTTTGGCTCAGGTCATGATCCTAGGATCCTGGGATTGAGTCCCAATATTGGGCTCCCTGCTCAGTGGGGAGTCTGCTTCCCCTCTCCCTCTGCCCCTCCCTCTGCTTGTGCTCTCTCATTCTGTCAAATAAATAAATAAATAAAATCTTTAAAAAAAACAACTGAATACTTATTGCCCTGATGTGTTCCATTTTCCTATGTCCTAGACGTCTGCTTAAAACAAAACACACAATATTTATAACATACATATATCTTATGCTTTTTACCAAGGTAATTTTTATCTCATCAAGTCTGAGTGATTCGGAAGAAAATGAATGTATTCATCTGAACACAGAATAGAGAAGCCCGACTGTCTCCTGAATTAGGTAGTGCATATTTATGCCCTCCTCAATTACAATTATCAAAGAATTCCCCAATGCTAATTCCCTAGCTAGAAGTTATTTTCTTAATCATAAATTTGCCAATATGAAATTATAACATTTCGGCTGGTAACTCTTGATGAGTGTACTAAAGAAGGAAAATGTGAAGATTAGTGTGGTTATGGGTGACATTTGTTTGACAGAAGATTTTTATTTTGCTAAAACTAACCTAAGGAACAGACGGTCCAGCCCTACTGTAATAGTGTTCAAGGGATGCCCTGTCTATTTTATGCTTTTAAAATGCCATCCAAATCGAAACCCCTAGAATAACTTACATGAAATAATGCATATCAGTTAATTCGAATCTTTAAAATCACAGGTAGCTGGTTTTATGGAATAGGCTGAATGCTGGAGGGTACAGTTGGGAACAGGTTTACTTTTCTCTCAACACTGCCTTCCAGAGGGTTCTAGCTCCCTTCCTGACATCGTGGAGATCCCAAAGCTTTTTTGGTCACTTTCAGTTATAGAAGATGAGTCTTATTCTAGAAAGCCCACTCTGTTTACATCAAACTTTTGTTCTCAGGACCTGTATCAGAACTCCTTCCTTAGCCGCTCCCCCGGATCTGCAGCTTGAGGAGGGAAGGAGAGCTCTGGCCGCTCTCTTCCCTCCTCCCCTCGGGCCCCCATCTGACTCTTACAAGACGGGGGTGTGATGACTTAGAAATGGAGTTCAAGTCCATGTATTTTACACGGGCAGACTCTGGCCACGGCTGCTCTGGTCTCAATAGCGTATTGTCCATGCCATGTTCCTACCTTCTGTAAACTTGATACTTTAACACAACATCTCTTCTACATGCCTATGACGGACACACTTTGCTCTGGACGACTCAATAAAATGCCTGAATCACCCTGCCTTGGCCTCCAGCCTCCTCATCACCCTCCCATCTCCTCGGGAGGAGTTGTTTTTAGGGTTTGCTTTTCAAATTCAGACCAACCAACCCAGAGCCCACATAACCAACTACCTCCTTTATCAGGCTTCCACACTCTAGCCCGCCATCCACCTGCCCTAACCACCAGGCACCAGACCACTGGGGACAGCCTCCGTGCCCCAGAGCCCACCGAAATTCCTCATCTAGCCAATCCTAAGCCTGCTTGCCCTGACTCACCCATTCCAACTCAGGGAAACCTCAATAAAGCCTCCGGTCCACGGTTCCCCTGTGGCCCGTGACCACCCCTGGTCCTTCCCTGTGTGCTCCCACCCCATCTTCTTGGGAACTATGAATAACAAACTAAATCTTCAGTTGTAATTGTCTCTTGATCGGTTGGCCCTACTATACCTAAATTTTCTATTAATACACTATGTTTTGAAACATTCCCCCAAATAAGGGTGTCCCATGTTGTCGTTCCTGCTGAGGGTCAGGTCATCTTTGGGTAATTCCTCAGTTCTCATTCCTGGAAACCTACCCAGAGCCCCTCTGATAGGAACACATAGCCCTTTGTAGCAGAGTTCCATCAAGATGGCGCAGATCAGGTGGCCCCTGGCCGTGATGCCTCAGAGCTTCCAGGAACTCCCGATAACCCTGCCCTGCCATTTGGTGAAGGGCAGCTTGCCTAGACCAGCACCTTCCCAGTCTCTGACATGACCCAGTCCTCGTGGGGGACCTCCACTGGCTGGGGACACAAGCGCCCCTGACCTCCCACACTGAAGGGAGAGAGGCCACAGCACTGTCTACTGAATTCATTCACTTCCACGACCCTGTCTCCGAGTGTAGTGTTTCGGTTTACAGGAGGTTGCAGAGGACGATCTTTTAGTCAGTGCTCCTGGGGTCAGCTTGTTGCTCTCTTTGGAATGTAATCGAACTTTATCTCTTAATGAACTCAGCTTTGAGGCTTTTGCCAAAATTCCAAAACAGTAGGGAAAAAAAATCTCATTTGCTGTCTTGATATGAATAAATTATTTATCGTGTAATAAGGCATTTTCACCTCACAAAAAGTAAACTCTTTATGCTTCTTTAATATTTTATGTTAATGTAAATTAGACTGCTTTTCTAGTAAGCACTGGGATGAGGATATATCCATGTGCTATGTTCTTCCCTTTCCAACTCAAGCCACACATCCAAATTCATCTTTTTTTTTGTTTTCATAATTCTTCGGTGTTTAAAAAAAATTAAAACCCAGTATAAAATGTACTGAACTGTTTATAAAAGTGAATTTCACATTGGAGAAATGCCAAAGCTGGTAACAGGGAGTCCTAAGGGTACAACTGGGTGAAATGCAATTTCTTTGAGAGAGTTTTGACGTTTAGTAGAACACACCAATTGTGACAAAAAGAGTCCTGGCTGTGGTTCACTTGTTATGCTAAAAGGTACGATGAAATAAAAAGAAAACAGATGACTACTTAAAAGGACAAATGAAGTTAATAGGACACTCGGTTCATCAACGAAGCCTACTGAGAGATTTCATTCATGGTCATTAGTAAACTGGATGAGAAAGAAGGTACTAGGCATTTCCAGCTTTGATGTAAATGCTTTGAAAACTCATTTTCAAGAAAAATGAATTTTAAAGAGAAAGTGAGATATAATCATGTTGCTGATTACTCCTTTCCAGTGTTTCCATAATGGAAATCCTTCAATGAAAATGGGTTTTGAAATTGAAATAGCTTTATGATCTGGGCTTCTCTACAACTGTTATGAGGTTATCAGATTCTCCCTTAAAGTTATAAACCAAGGGCAAGTTTAGTTTTAATTTGATAGAAAATCTCTGTCCTCTAAGCCTCAGTAATTTCTAATGCCGTATGAATTGAGATACATACTTCAAAGTATTAGAAAAATACTGGGCTGATAATCCATTAGTTTCTTGAAGCAACACAGGACTCAGTGTGCCACTTGCTTGCTCATTTACCGTATTTTTGCATCTTGTGGTAATTCAGTGCTTTGTCTTGTATTCCCTAAAATCATCTTGGCACCTCTAGCAGAATTCCTTTTCATGCCATATTGTATTGATTCAAAACCTTATACTGAAAAATATAACATTCTTTAGGATCCTTTTCAGATATGCTTACCAAACGCGGGGCACCCAAAATCCAGGCTTTTTCTCTCCAGGTCTTAGTTTTAAATTTAAGTTCTTGGACACACTTACATTAATTCTGAATATGCCATTACAATCTTCCTAAAATAAGGGGAAAAAAAAAAGGAGGGGGAGCCTGGTCAGATAATGAACTCCTAAAAGATCAAAGATAAACATTTTTAACCTAGAATAGGAAAGGCTTTTATGTGACAACAGGGATGTGGACAGCCACCCAGCAAACAGGGACAAGGACTATAGAGATGAGCAGTGGAAGTTTGCACTGGAGACATTTGCAAGTAGGCAAAGGATCCAAACAGACATTCTTCTCAGGAAGACATCCAAGTGGCCGATATGCATAGAGAAAGATGCTCCGTGTCATTAGTCAGCCAGGAAATGCAAATCATACACCTCAGTGGGATACCACTTCCCATCCACTAAGCCTAAGAAGGCTATAAGCAAAAAGTCAGATAATGAGCTTCGACAAGGATGTGCAGAAATTGGAATCCTCTGTATCCCCTTATCCCTCTGACACCCCCATGCCTCACAAACTGCTGGGGGGGGGGGATGGGAAAATGGTGCAACCACTTTGGAAAATAGTGCGGCAGGTGCTCAAATGACTGAACAAAGCTGAAGGACCCAGCAATTCCACCCTAGGTTCTTACCCAAGAGAAATGAACACAGATATCTTCATGGACATCTGTTCCATGAATGTTTATGACATTATTAGTGTAAATAGCTTAATTATGAGGGTCAAAAGGTAGAAACGATCCAAGTGTTCATCAGTGGATGAGTACATACACAAAACGTGGTGTAGCCACGTCGTGGAATATTATTCAACCCTAGAAAGGAAGGAAGGGCTGATATGGGCCACAGTGTGGAGACACTTTGGAGTCCCCATGCTAAATGAAAGAAGCCAGCCACTAATGACCACATGTTAGGTGACTGCACGCACGTACAGGTCCAAAGCGGGCAGCTTCACAGGGACCGGGACGTGCATGGTTGTTTCAGGATGGGTGTATCGGGGGACAAGGGTAAAGAGGGGGGGAAGTTCAAAGACAATGTTTCATTTTGAGGTGATACAAATGTTCTAAGACTGACTATTATGCAACTCTGACTATGCTAGAAACTATCGAATTATACAACTTTCAAAGGGCAAACTGTGTCGTATGTGGGTTGTATCTCTAATAGCATTGTTTTTAGAAGATTTTAAAACATGAGTAAGAAGCTGTTCACTCATTTTCTGTCTTGATTCTTCTCTTTGTCTTATCTTTGAGTCTTTGGCTGTGACTGTCATGTTTTGAACCTAAACCCCTTTCCTGGGTATAATGGGTATGCACTTGGGCTATTTCGATGGAACTTCAAATTTTAACTTGCTAAAGTCACCTTCAACCTTGTTTCCTCCAACCTTCCCCATTTTTGTCCATGGACTAGTACCTTGTCAATCCCGGCATAAAGATCTCAGAGTTGTCTACGGCTTTCCCCTCTCCTGCTTGAGTCTCCTTTCCATTCTTATTTCCAATAGTTAGTTAACACCAACATTATTTCCCTTTGGATTATCAATGACATCCCATAAAACAACAGCCCTCTTATACAAATAATACCGCTTTAACTTCAAAGGCATGGAGAAACTTACCTACAATAACCCAAAGACAAACACAGCAGACCTTTGGGCGTATATCCTTCCAGTTTTTTTCCCTGGGTGTGTATGAGATGGCACAGTTTTGACCCTTCCATAGGTCACTTTGTCAGTTAAAATATACTGCACTTACCGTCTCACAGTAACTTTACACGTTCACCTACAACATTATTCCTCTTGGCTGTGCGGTGCTGGATCAGAGACAGGCCCCCTGATGTATTTGGCCTCATGGTCCCTTCCAGGTTGTCTTTCTAAGCCCATGAGAGCCCACCTTGGATGGGGTGAGGTGTCCTGGCATCTTAGTTAAAAACATGGACCATGGGACCAGGCTGCCTAGACATGAGTCATACCTTCCCCACTTATTTTGGGGTGAACTTGGACAAGTTATTTAACCTTTGTCCCTCTATCTTTAGCTTGTTGTGTGTATGAGTAGATAACGTAAAATCACGATATGCTTAGGCCATTATTAAGACACTGAGTCCTGCAAGATGCCTTCTGGGCTTCCTCTTGAAATGTTGTCATCTTTCTGGCCTCCATTCAGTGTGAGTCTAAAACAAGGCTGCTTTCCTGACTCGAGCATGGGGATGAAAGCATCAGCCCTTTATCGCCCCCCTCGTTGGCTACTTTGGTTCGCCATGACCTTTACGCCATGTTCCTTGTTATGTCTTCTCAGGCTTATCGAAGTCCCTGGAACCTCTGGCGATGCAGGTGGGGCCTCACCCAGTGTGTCTCTTCTGCCCCGCCCCTTCCTGAAATTCTTGGTGTAACACAATCGATAATGTATTTTGACTGGACAAAGACGTGACCTGTATTTTACAACCATTTGAGAAAGAATAATTTTTATAATCGGTGGCCTTGAAAATGTAGACATTTTTATACCAACGAAAAATCTCTATGAGATAGCATATTTTCTGGAAATAGAGAAGTATGTATTATAGTTGGGCTTTGTTCAGCCTTCGAGCACATGCATTTTAACGGACGTAAGGCATTGTTTCACCAGGATGAAATAGGAAATGCGTTTGTTGTTTGCACATAAGCAGTGTGTGGCTCATTCTTTTAATCCACTTGTAGGATCCTCAGAGAAAGGGCGTTGGAGAGTGTGGCGCCGTGATGGCTAATTGCAACCACACACATCCTGTCTTTCTGCCCGCTACGTCACTGAGTTACCTACGACACACTCCCATCTGGCCTTGGAGGCCAGGCCCTCACCAGTGACACTAGTAGAAGTGAGCTGTGCTGCCTCAGGGCTCAGCCTGTGACCCTCAAGCATGAAGTTGGTTCTGTGCTCCTATCTGCCAGCTAAATGGAGAAGACTCTGAAGACAGCCAAGGGTAGACAAAGAAGGAAGACAAAAGGAACGTGGGTCTCCGAGAAGGCATTTGGAGGAGAGCTGTCCACCTTACCCAAGATGCAACATGTTCATTTTACTACTTTCAGCTCCTGAAACACTGGGCTTGTCCAGAGCTGCCTCCTCTTCCTGACACTAACTGAAGAAAGATAAGGCAAGGGGCAGCAGCAGAAGGGGTCAAGCTTGGGTCTTTGATAGCTACTGGGGAAGATTCTGGACTTGCCAGTGGAGAGAAAGCTGGAGCAAAGACGCACTGAACGGTGGTATGACAGTCGCAAACTTTGCAAAGTCGCAGACTTTGCCTCTTGTCCTTTCTGTGGGGCTGTTTGCTGATATGAGTCCTCTGAGACAACAGAGGCAGAACTTAGTTAGGGGAGGCCCAAAGGGAGGGTGTCTGAGACTCACAGCTACAAGCATCCGGAATCTTGGGTGGGTGTGCCACAGGTGTCAACAGAGGCTCACACCAGAACAGCAGGAGAGAGTAGAATAATCTGGGGTGTGCTTTTAAAACCTGTGCTAGCCAGAAGAGACATAGTGCCCGCTTTAGGCAGAAGGAGTTGAGAATTCTCAACTTCCCTTCCCTTAGAAGGGAAGAGAATTCTCAGTTTTATGAGGGGTCCACAAAGTAGCCTCAGCATGTGCTGACCGAGAGGTGATGAATTACCTCCATTTTAATCCCAAAAGACAGAAAGCAGTATCTTACCCTTCTAATAATGTTGGGATCATTGCACTTGGCCAGTTTTCCCGCAAAAAGCTGAACTCCAAAGCTTGCAAAAACAAGCATTAATGTCAACAAAAGGATGGAGACCTGAAAAAAAATTGGTGAGATGTCACATCTCTGGGTAAGAAATTCAACAGTAGGCTTGATTTGAGCAGGGATAGGGACATGACTTCTCAGAGAATGTAGTATGGAACCCTTGGTCTTTTCAGGGTATTGTCTAACTTTTCCACCTCGGGTCATTCAATTAACCTTGCTGGAATGTTAAAAGGAGGGAACTAACAACAGTTTTTGGACTTTGGAATAAAAAGATGTGACTTTCCGGTAAGAAAATATTTTTGATATGACTTGGGTTTTTCTGATTTTGGAACCAACACTTTAATGAAACCAAAGAAAAGTGTTTGAAATTATATTTTCCCCCATTTTCTCCAAATGGATTCCTATCTCTATCAGCGGAACATAAATTAGAGAGAGACAGTGGTCTGGCTTTCTTGTGAGCAGTGAGGGCATCAAGAGGAGGGAGATCATTGGGTCCTAAAAAGCAAGTCTGTTAATTGACTGGTGCTCCCTCTGGTGGATGGTGTCTTGGTCTCAACAGAGAAAAGTGGCGAAGGGGAAAATACTGAACAAAACCACTGATCTGGGCTGGGTGAATCAAATCATCTAAGCATACACCTTAAATATACTAAAGTTACACAGAAACATCATCAGGAAAAAGGCACAAATAGATTCTTTGCTAAATTCTATCAGGGCTCCAAGATGCATACATACCAGGTAATACCCTTTTTTCCTTCAGCTCCAGCTGCGTGAAAAGCTATCGTGTTGTGGTTTTAGGGCAAAGAAAATGTGGGATTTCAAATACGTCTTTTAAAAAAATATTAGCGACTCTGTACCTATAAAAACATCACAACCTGTCTTTAAAATACCCTAGAATCAACTGTAACCATAGCTGTTCTCTCCCTGTAGGTGCGTTTTTAGAAAGCAAGATGTAAAATGAGCTTATGTAAATTAATTCATGTTTTCCATGCATGAGCAGAACTCATCAATAATAAAAAGAATCCTTTGATCACTCCTTTGTAAGGCACGGATCCTTCTGTAATGATTGGGAGCAATGAGCTTCCAACTCATCGTTTTTTTTTCTGCAGCATTGCTCTTGGAAGACCCTCAGTCAAGGTTGCCCAACTAAAAAGAATGTTTTCTCCCCATTTTCAAGTATTCATTCCTGTATCCTGAGGCTACTTAAAGTGGGGTATACCTATATGTTACATTTTTTTTTAAGTGGTTTTATGTTAACACTCCAAAGATCAGAGACAAAATCTATGCTGTAAGAAACTGGGGACATATGAAATAAAATAAGGAGCCCAGACAGGTTAACTGCTACTATTTGTGAAGTAGACTGTGTGGAGCCTTGTCTTTAATTTCTAGATAAGGAAACTGCAACCCAGAATAAAAATTAGGGTCACGAGTGAGGAATGGAAGTGTTAGCATTACAAGAGGAAGTGACCTCTTGTATTCTTCCTTTCATCATACTTTCACTAAAAATGTTCATTGAATTAGGGGCACCTGGGTGGTTCAGTGGGTTAAAGCCTCTGCCTTCGGCTCAAGTCATGATCTCAGGGTCCTGGGATCGAGCCCCGCATCAGGCTCTCTGCTCAGCGGGGAGCCTGCTTCCCCGCCTCTCTCTGCCTGCCTCTCTGCCTACTTGTGATCTCTCTCTCTGTCAAATAAATAAATAAATAAAATCTTAAAAAAAAAAAGTTCATTGAGTTAGATGTACCAACAACTCAGAGCACGCATGGGTCAAGTTTCCGAATGTGTGCTGTGTTTTGTCAGTGCCTTTACAGCCCTCCGGCGATAATCATTGCAGACTTAGCCCCCTGCCAGCGAGACTCCCTGTGCCCCCTCGTTAGCTTCATTCCAGACCCGGGCTGTGCACACCGGAAGCAGCTGGCAAGTGTAACTTACCAAGAAAATTTCCTTGAAGCCGCTGAAAAGTTCTCGAACCACTTTCCTCATCTGGGGCACGAGTTTGAATATCCGCAGAGGTCTCAGGCACCGAAGAACCATTAAGAGCTGAGCTCCCGATTCAGCAGGCACATTTTGAGGCATCCAACAGAGAAATATCAAGCTCACCTAGTGACGGGGAAAAAATCCCTAGAATTTATACAATTTATCCTAAAAAATATGCTAAAAAATATCCTAAAAATGTATGCACTTTAGCCAAGTGCATACAATTTGCCTTGAACAAGAGATTCCACATGGCCCACAGGACAAGGATTCACTGGGTGTATATTCGATCCCTTAATTCTGAACTCTGAGCTCTGAACCCTCTCAACACTGCTAGTGGCTCCCAAGGAAAGTCGTCAGCTGTTTGCAGGCATGACATGGGGGTGACCACACTGTGTGTGTGTGTACCCCCAGTGCACTCTGCTCCTTATTTTAACTTACACACTCGAAACGCAGGTTGAAATTCCTTTGATCATGGATACCAACCCTCATGCTTCATTGAATTAGGGGCACCTGGGTGGTTCAGTGGTTTTTCTCACTATTTTCACTATTTTATTGACGATCTAAAAATACTGCATGTCAGTAGTCACGATCCTTCTTGTTACGTTGGAAAAGACATTGACTTTATGCCTTCTTGGACATAGGGAAAACAATGACATTTCTTTGAGTCCCTTCCTCTGGTTTCCCAATTTAGTTTAACTGAAGAGTCGAACGGTCACCTGGTCTAGTCAGGTATTCTGTATACTGGAATTGAAAGAAAGGTCCAACCCCTCTCATGTCAGGTTGCTTTGGGCAGTGAGGAGCTCATCAATCAACTGTATGAGAGAGGGAGGTCTGTCTATCTGTCTGCTTGTTCGTTCTAGTATGGGAGCCACCGCATTACGGGGTGGAAAGGATATTTCTGTCGTATTAATGTATCTCTTACATGTACAAGAATGTGAACCATATCCATGGAAATTTAGAATGTTTCTCATTTAGATTTTTACATGCGTGCCCTTCATTTGCCTGTGGTAGACTACTCAGTAATCACGTCTAAACCCCCGGAACTCACATATCTTTCTCTTGTACTGAAAAAGGCAGGAGACTCTTCAAAGCCACAACATCTTACACTTAGGAAATAACCGGAGACTTACAAGATATATAAATATGTCCATGACTCCGCCAAAGTCCCTGATGACGGCAGTTGGAGTGAAAAAGAGGCCATCTGCCATAATCTTCAGATTAAGCTCGATGCTCATGAATATCACAAACACGTACTCAGCAATCTGAAATGGGCAAGAGGCAGCCGGGTCACCGAGAAGGGAAAAACCCGCAGCCCCAAGTTTCCTGCTGAGCTGTGGGCTGAGATGTGGCAGCCGTACCTGCAACGTTGGGGCGTGCATGACTCTTCGAAAGGGGGACTCAAACATCATGGAAATGCAGGAACAGATGGTCACGATGATCATGACCCAGTCCAGGTAAGTCACCAGTCCCAGTAAATCACTGCCAAAGACCAAACACAACGAGGAACTTGAAATCCCCTATGGTCTATTTCCTAGCGTGATATGGCAAGAACAGAACAAGAATCTTTACATTTTTATGCAGCATAAAATAGTACATGGAACTTTCAAAAGCACATGGAAAACGGACTTTGTGATGCTTACTAAAGCTGATGGTACTTGGTATTTTTCACGGCTCCTGTGACGGGATCTGTTTTAGATCTGTAAGAGACAGCAAACACAAACTTGGGCAACACAGCAAGCGTGCTCTCACTTGGCAGCACGGTACTTATAAACATCTTATCCACCTAAAATCTCTTTCATATCCTCTGTACAATTACATTTCCAGGAACGGTGTGACTTCCCAAGGCGGAGGATATGAGATGACAGAAAAATCAGCATTTGATGTTTGTGAGAGTAAAGTTTAAAATTTCTCAAAGTACTTGATTTGAGAATTCATGAATCCAGTCAACAGTTTCTGACATGGTTGTGACAAGACTCTGACTTCCATTTAAAAGCACTCCGTTAAAATCTCTGCCTTAGCCTTTCGAGAACTTTCCTCAAAGAGTTCTTGAAAAAAGTTCAGGATTGTTCAATTAAACCTCCAGAAATAAAACTGAGCTCTGCCCCCTGCTTGTTTAACCGTGCTCTTGTGGAGTGATTTATGTGGGATTTCTTGGGGCCCCCACTTCTAGGTGTCACTTTCAGGGAGCCCGCGGCGGTCTGTGTGTGTGTGGCCCAAGTACAAGAGAGTCTCCCTCCGTCCCCGTCAGCTGCAGAGCTGACAAAAGGGAGTAGGTCCACACTAGATGAAGTGGAGAATCAGCAGTTAGGTGTTAGCATGGAGGCAGCCGACAGGCTAATTCCAAAGGAAACACTCACTTGAGGAACAGATCAAATCAACTCTCAACTACCAGCTTCTTTCTTTACTATGTGAAAACTCAGGGAAGTTTTTAATCATTATGACTCAGGTGCTTTAAGTGGTGAGGGTCTTGCTAGAACATCTGAGAGAACTAGACGGCCAGTCAGAGGGAGTCATGAGCTAGCTCATGCCCCTGTGCCAAGCCCTTAACCACTGCTGACCAAAGTGTCCTCCTCTGTTGGAGGAGGGGAGGATACAAATGACACCAGGTGGTTCCCGAGGTGTCCTCCGTCCTGAATATTACCACACTGCGTTAGTTTTCTAGGGCTGGGTTGTATCAAAGTAGCACAGAGCGAGTGGCTAAAACAATAGAAACATTTTTTTCTCAGTTCTGGAGGCAAGAAGTCTAAACAGAAGTGTGGGCAGGGTTGGTTCCTTCTGGGGGCCGTGAGGGAAGGACCTGTTCCAGGTCTCCCTCCTTGGTTTGTAGATGGGCATCTTCTCCCTACGTCTTCACATTCTCTCCCCTCCGTAAGTGTCTGTGTCCAAATGTCTCCCTCATAAGGACAACAGTCATATCGGATTAGGGCCCACCTTAATCACCTCATTTTAGTTTAATTACCTCATTAAAGAGGCTATTTCCAAACAAAGTCACATTCTGAGGTACTAGGGGTTAAGGTTTCAATATGTGATTTTGGGGGGCAGGGGGACACACACAGTTCAGCTCATAACACATAGTGACTATGATATGCTGCTCATACTAGCGTTGGGGAAGACCTAACTATTTAGATAGAAAGCTTCCACACTCCCTCCAAGACTCTTAAGGTCTTCAGGATATTTACTAAAGTTAAGTAGGACAAAAATTCGATTTCATCCACTGGTTGCCTGCTGACATTGCCTTGGGTTGTCACAAATGCAGCGTCCTCCTGGTCGACCACACCGATGGCCTCAAAACACAGCTCTTCCATGTAGGCAGGGACAGAGACACCGGCCAGTGGGCTTTCTTCTCTTAACAATAGGTAATGGAAGCACTAGTCAACTTTATTTCTACTTTACATTATTCCAGAATAATCCAATCAAGGTATTCTCACCGCAAGGAAACTACAAGTCTGAAAGCAGGGGTGGGCAATGACCTTCCGCATGACATCCAGCCCACTCTTGGCTCAGAATTCCCGAAACAAAATGTGGAGTTGGCAACACCGACAGAAACGGATCGGGTGACTGTTAACATCGACACATAAAAATGACTGTTCGGTGTTTTATAAACGTGAGTTTTATATAAATGTTAACGTCTTGCCACCTTCGTTTGTTTTCCACCGGGTCGGCCCCTGGGCCGAGAGAAGCAGCATGGCTCATGAGCCCACGGTTTATTCTGTGACCCCACTAGGGTTACACGTTTCCTTCTTGCTCATGTGACAACCTCCCTGCTGTCTGTGCGACGCAGGCCGAGCCCCGGCTGAAGCGCAGCTACTCACGCGTTGAAGCGCGCCCGGACCACCACGCGGCAGAAGTTCCTGAACCTGTGCTCCCGCCCAACGATGAACAGCGGCTTGTCGAAGTAGGGGTGATTCTCTCTCAGCTCCTCTTCCTGCACTTTCCTGGAAGGGGAAACCCACAGACAGGCAGGCTGAGGCAAAGGCTGTCATTCCAGAACCAGAGCCCAGAAAGACCGCAGCGCCCCGTACCTTTTCATTTCTGCTTGTTCCTTTTTTTCCTGGATCATCTTGATTTCACTGTCTTCTCTTTGTGCGTTTCTGTATCTCACTGTGTTGGAATGCTAGAAATACAATAAGACGGGGCACATCAAAGTGGAGGATTTTTTTTTGAAGGCCCAGAAAGATCGTTTTTAGAAAAGCTGAAATATCTTTATTTATTAATTTAAGGTAGGAAATAAATATCCTTATCTTAATTATATATTTTTAATGACCACAGTCATCTTAGCAAGGGTATTTTTTCCTTCGAAAGGGTGTCTTTTTTCCAATAAAAATATTTATTGAGGACCTATTATGTGCCAGGCACTGTGGTAGTGCTGGGGATATGGCAAAAAAGCAAAAAGAAAGGATAAAATCCAGCTCTTGCGGGGCTGACGATCTAGTCAGGGGAGACAGATAAAAACTGAATGACAATATGGAAGGGTGTTAGAAGACCTTCAACAGACGAATGGATAAGGGAGGTGTGCTCCATATACGCTATGGAGTATGATGCCTCCATCAGAAAGGATGAATACCCAACTTTTGTATCAACATGGACGGGACTGGAGGAGATTATGCTGAGTGAAATAAGTCAAGCAGAGATAGTCAAGTATCATATGGTTTCACTTATCTGGGGAGCATAAGGAATAACATGGAGGACATGGGGAGATGGAGAGAGGGGAGTTGGGGGAAACTGGAGGGGGAGATGAACCATGAGAGACCATGGACTCTGAAAAACATTCTGAGGGTTGTGAAGGGGCGGGAGGTGGGAGGCTGGGGGAGCCTGGTGGTGGGTATTAAGGAGGGCACGTACTGCATGGAACACTGGGTGTGGCACATAAACAATGAATTCTGTTACAGTGAAAAAAATTAAATAAATAAATAAATTTTAAAAAAGGAAGATGTTTAGGACTAGAAGGCTCCACGTTTGGCCAGTCACAGGAGGCCTCAGTAAGAAGCTATCATTTGAGCGAAGACGAGAGAAGGATCTACAGGCCATGGGGCATCTGCAGAAATGTGCTTTTCCAGAGGAAGGGTGGGTCCTCATGTGCAGGGAACAGCTGTGTGTACATGGAACAGCCAAGATGCCCCATGGGTGGAACCAAGAGGGCAAGCATCAGGGTAGGGCTGACACTGAGGTCAGAGGGCTGAGAGGGGCCTGATCACGCAGGACCCCGGCTCTCGTTCTCACTCCCTGGGACATGGACAGCTGTTGCTCAAATAACCTGACAGATATTGTCACAAGTATGCCTTAGATTTCCTTATCCGTATCTTCTGTCATTTGGAATAAGTGAGACAGATGAAGCTCTCTATTTTACATTGCTTCTGTTATGGAGGAAAAGACATCAGGAGTTATTTTTTAGGAAATTAACAGCCTCATCATCTCTTGCTATGGAGAAGGTGGGGAATTTGTTTTCATTATATGTCTGTGTAATAAACAGAAGAAAAAATCTTTGGAGAAGAACTAAGCCTCTGGAATTGAGACTATGCAGGTAGGGCCTTTTGCTGTGTATATTTAAACACATGTTTTCAAAACCATGTTCTAGTTTGGCTCCTTAGACTACACATTTCTAGGGAATCACAGTGAAGAAAAGTGCTTTGAATTTGTGTTGCCTCTCTGAATTTTCTCCTTGAAGTTTTCTCCACGCAACATGCCTGGCCCCCAAGTTATGGGTACATAGGCTCTATGTTGGATCTGATCACAGTTCTAGGTAAACAATATGGTAGATCATACCAGACAGAACTCTGGCTTAAAAATCATGGTGCAAACGGATGTGCACACCAGTTAGAACCTTGTGAAATGAGTGATGATGGTACCAGGTGTTCTCATCACCTGTTGTCAATTGTGCTTGGAATACTTAGGAGAATCTACTCTAACAGTTTCTACCAATTGAAAGCAGCTGGATTATTCTGGAAACTCCAGAAACTGAAGAAAATACAGGTAAAGTGGTGAAAAAGACAAACGAAACCCAAAAAACCCTAAGGTTTGCTACGTTTCTCTCGTGAGACCTCCTTTCTCCAATGCCATCCGTGGCTCTGAACATTCAGGACTCTGCTTCCTTAGCCAGTGTAGCTAGACTTAACTTAAGACCTATATTTTAATGAGGGCATCACTAGTGGTAATTATGATATGTACTTGGCAAGTCCCTTAGACTTGTATCTCGGCATGATACAGCTGCTGGTGAGTCTAACCCAGAGGTTAGACTTCTGCCTCTGTGGGTTTCCCTGGGTTTTCATGTGGCTTGTTTCTTCTCTTTGTTCAGGTCTCTGGTCTAATAATACAGAGGTCTGAACACTGACCATCTTCTCAAACATTCCCTGCCCCCAAATCTACACCTTTGATTTCTTTACATCATTTTATTTTTCTTTATAATGCAGAGTAAAACTATCACAGCAATGAAGGTCTGATGGAAAATAAGTAAAAAAACACTTCCAGAAATGATTATGTATTTGTTTCCTTGCTTAGTCTTTGTCTCTTTTACTGGGATATAACTTCCTGGAAGGCAGAGGATTTTGTCTTGTTTCCCCACTGCTTCTCCTCACTTAGAACAGGGCCTAGAGCATAAGAGATGCTTGATAATTTTGTTTTAGTTAGTTAATAAGTCAACAGATGACCTAGAGTCTAAAAGCAAAGAAACTCTTGGGAACTAGTAGTCAGTCTTTGAAAGAAAAATTCTTCTAGAAATAAGATTGTATTTCCTAGTAGGTAAAGCCCTGAAGTTAGAGACACTGGAACTAGATTCCAGAATATCTGGAAATTTTAGTAAAGGTTTAAAGTTAATGACACAAATAAATTCTATAAAATACTTTACATATCTTTAATGTCAGTCAAAGGCAAGTGACACATCACTTTTGTGTTGCTATCTTAATGAAGATTATTTTGTGGGATGTCCGGATTTTTGAACAGTTAATGGTCACTCTTTGGTACTGGCCATTCCGTTTGCTTCCTGAGTTTCCTGATTCCCTTTGATTTAAATTCTTACGGAGACAGGTCAACATGACAGAAGGACCCAGACGCTGGAATGTTCTAAACTGTAATTTAAATGCATTTTCATAATCATGCTTCCCAAATCCAAAGCATTGCTGAGAACTTACATCTTGAGTCAGGGTTTCGAGAGATTTTCCCCTGCTGATCCTCTGGCTGTTGGATCCATGTCTCAGTGACCTAAAACAACCACAACCAACTGGTCAATACATCCAAGACTTTTGAGCCATGGCCATTTTAAGAACAAAATAAAGTAACTTTTCTGATACTGTCACAAATGCTTATTATTTCTCTTTGTAGCGAAAGCTTTCATTTATTCAAGTGCCTTTGAGCCCATCTCACAAATTGCAGAATTTTTCCCTCTGATCCTTCTGATCTTAAAAGTAAGAATCTGGCCATCACCAAGGAAAAGGTTTTTGAAAGATTTTTTTTGACTCTTTAAATCTGATTGTGGGTTTCATTGTTGCCATCAGCAAATAGAGCAAAGTTCCTCCCACATGCCTGTCTACCAACCAGGACGGTGCACAGAGACCATTTCCTGCAAAACTCCTTTCCTTATTTTCTCTGCAGCTTTGTCTCTTGGTGTATTTACCTGCGCTCCTGGCGGATATGATGCTGCACACTGAGAATCGACCTTTCCTTTGCAGGCTGCCCCTCAAATGATCCGCTCAGCATGCGCTGTCGAGTGCAAGCTCTAGGAACAACAACAAAAAAAGGAGCCCGAGATAAATGCGTGATCTGTACACCTGGGATGAATAATACATAACTGCTCATTACTCTTATTATTTTTAAGGAAACACCAATGACAAGGCAAAACACAGCAAATGACACGTGACCATGAAGGAAAACGGGCTTGAGGCTCGGTATCAAGAACACTTACAAAGCAGAACCACCACAGCTACATGGCGGCGCTGGGAAATAGAAAGCTCCCACCCACCACGACCTGCCTCCCCCCACCCCAGGGGACAGCTCCCATCAGGTCCTCCAAGCCTCACCACAGGTAGGCATGATGTTGGTTTTGATTTTAGACCCTGGGATGATGGAGTCTATGTCCCAAGGAGATTCTGCAGAACTCCAGGGAAGTAAGAAAACATGAAACCGGAGGCAAAAGTAACTGACACAGAGAGGTAATGAAAGCTGAGACTAATATAGGAAGCCTCAGTCTAAAGCCCGTGGCTTACAGGTGACTGGTTACCTCTTTCTTTGCAACCACGCAACTCTGAAGCCTTTTTAAAATGTGCCCCCTTGAAACCATACCTGGGCTGCTATAGTTCCAGATTTGCTAATGAGGGAGGATAATTGGGTGACTCAACACCTGGGGTATGAATGATTGGAAGAGAAAACAAAATTCCTCTTCCAGAAAGCTCCCTCCATCTGGAAACGACAGCAATTCCCCTGACAGTAGTCAAGTGGAGAGAAAATAATACAGAGGCTCAGAGACCTGTGTCTCACAGGCGACACTGTCACCGACTGGGTGAGTGACCTACGGGCTCAGTTTTCTGATTGGTAAAGTGAGGGCAAGACCCTGATCTCAAAAAAGCTCCCAGACTTAAAATACCAGGGTCTTATGTCATGTAAATTTTATGATGCCGTGTTTGTTCAACACCTGAACACAAGACTTTTGTCATTGCTTTGCATGAAACTTTCATACTTATGTTTCCTAAAGTGCATTTCTAGATTGCCTTTGAATTAGATTATCATCATCTGTCTCAGAGTCAAGATTTTCAAGAAAAAGACCCATGTCTCTCTCTAGCACACTTGGAAGCCGCTCTTATGATAACACGTGTATATTCAAGTAGTTAAAAATACTTCTGATGCCAATGAAGATAATCATGGCAAATATGAAAATCGTGCAAATTCAATGATTTTCAATCACTGAAAATGACTCAAATGCATTTCAGGAAGCCATCCTCACCACATCACTCTCCTTGGTTTACTAAGCACCACGGAGCGTTTCTACGTAAAATCCAAAGTCAAAATTTTACGGAACACCAAGGATTTACGGCAGTGAGAGACAGAGAATGGGCTTATTTCCAGGACCAGGATGGTGTCCCGCAGGAAGACGCATTGGTAAGTCAGGCTGAGCTCCCCAAGCTTTAGCACGATCTCGCACGATGCACATAGACTAAGAAATGTTCTTCGGACCAAGGGCTGGAAACGACGAAGCATCCAGAGAACATCTATTTGGAAAGCCGTGTTGTCTTGCCACAGATCTACAGATTCTCGACATTTGTGTAAACGTCAGGGCTTAACCTCTAGCCACGGTCTTAGTAACCTTTATTTTTTGTCGTAAGAATCCCCCCCCTCCCCCGCCAAAGTAGCTGAGCCCTTAGGGCTTACATACAAAACACAAGCAACTTGAATGCGGTACACGCGGCCGAGCTGGCCATCCCTGCTCTGTTTGGCGTGGAGAAATGACACCGGCTCCGAGCTGCCTATGATGCAGGACTGCGGGACGTGCCCCGCAGCCCAGTCTGAGCATGTGCGGGCATTCTCGCTGGGGAAGAGTTAGGACCCCACCTGTGGACTCCAGAACCTCATGGGTGTCCCAACACCCACGCCAATGCAACACACCCACGCCCCCGGGGTGGCTCTGTGGAGCCTGCTGAGACTCCGTCCTCTGACCCAGCAAGACAGGAAGGTCTCCATGGTGGGAGGTGCAGCCACTATTGGCAAGAGTCCATGCCCAAGGCATCCCTTCCATCCCCCCCACCAACAACATGGCTGCAGTGCAGAGAGCAGCTCCTTTCCTCTTTGGCTCAAGACCAGCCCTTTCTTTCCCGCTGGGGGCTAGAGAATTCAGAACATAACAGTAAAATGCGCTGGACTTTCCGCTGTGCTGTGACATGTGGATCTTTGTTCTCTGGATGAGAAGGTCAGGGTGACTGGGCGGGGGGGCGCTGGCTTTTAGCTCTCCCTGCCATCAGAAATCGTGTGTTGAATCAGACTGAGACAACCACTCCGATGGGTAGGATACAGAAAACGGCTGGCTCTCATTTCCTCTTCCGATCACTTTCCTCCGAGTATGTAACAGTGTTAGTACAATTTCAAACTGGAAAATGACGAGCAAAAGAACAAAATGCTCAGTAACTTGGGCCAGCTAAATTGGGTACCAGGTGGCTTCAGAGTTGCATTCGAGTCAAGCACACACCTTCGAGGTTTCCATTTCCTGGCTGCGGGGACCCTGCCAGAGCTTTGCCAGAGCACCACCTCTTTTCCTGGAACTGCAAGGTCCCCAGGTAACCTGAGCAGACTGAAATCGGGCACATGCAGCCCTCCTCCCCCGGCGTTCTGAGGTCCCCTTTGGTGCCTCAGGCTCAGCGCGACTATCTCTGAGCCCGTGTTCCAGCCCCACACCCCAGGACTGCCCCCACATCTGTGCCCAGACAAAGGTCAACAACCGTCTCCATTTTCATGGGCAGCTCAACTCTTGTTGAGTCTCTTGGACCGAACGCTCTGGTATCTCACTTTGGAAATTCTTTGGTAAATGCTAGAGCTTCTTAGCGGCAAACTAGGGGCTGCATTCATCTAGCAAATTGCTAAATAAACGTTTGGGTGAAGGCAATTTGCAGGGGTCGGGGCGAGTGGGGGCACATGACGCACAGTTCATTCGAAGGCTCCTCCAGGCTTTTTTTCTCTCCTAAGGACAGTGGTGGACCTTACTAAAATCAAAACTCAAAAATCTGTTCTGGGTACCGCATCCATTACAGTTAAAAACCGGCTCTTTATCTGTAACAGCTTCCCCACAGAAACAACAGGTAATGGCACAGAAGGAGCAACTCTTCTACAGATACAAAAATCTGTCTAGAAGAAAACATATGGGAGACATCTAATTGCATTATGCAAGCGTCCCAGCTGCCGAACATGGGTTTCCTACTGATGAAGGGAGGAACTCGGACGGCAGGACATGAATCTGGGGTAGGAGGTGGGAGGGAGGAAGCAAGGAAAAGAAGCTGCGTAATACTTCTGCCCTGAAGACACCCGGACGTCGAAGCAGGTACAGAAAGAAGGCCACACCAGGATGCTTCCGCAGAAGTAAAACAGCCTTATACATAAGCCACTGTCACATTCTTTGATAACGTAGAATATTTTGCTATTTCGGAAAATAACAGGCTTGGTAGAAAATGATTCACTTCAATCTGGCACCACCAGATTCCACTAAGAGGTTATACATTCTCTAATACAAGGTGCCAAGGTTCACACAAAAGTATGGTAAGCCCCTGCTTTATTATTTTTACGAGGAAATACAATTGTATTACACACAAGCATACACTGTAATCCAAACGGCAAATACCAAATAGTATTTCTGACATGAGTCATATAATTACAAACTTTGACGCTCACTGGGTTCTGAGAAGTAGTCGAAAGTGAGGAATGAATATTCACCCACGTGAAAGCATAGGAAAATGCTTTATGTCCCATGCTCCTGCAGCATGTTATTAATGCTCGTGGCATTTTGTCCTCACTGGTCACCTCCCTCGCTAGATGGCGAGCTCTTTAGGGAGGATCTGAGCACTCATCCTGGAGTTCCCAGGAGGAGCGGCGGCTGGCACTCTCCCGGGCAGAGTGATGGGGAGAAGGAGGGAGCTCGAGGCGGAGAGGCAGAGGTATAAGGAGGCTGAGGGAGGCCTGGGGCTGCATCTGGAACTTTCGAGTCTCAGGGTCCAAAGAGCACATGAGGTTAGAACTTTCACACCCAGCAGCAGAGCTCAGACAGAAAGTTCTCCCTTGGACTGGACGTCTGACGGAGTCGACTTGAGAACACACGAGGTTCAGAACCAGGCAGTTCCGACCTCGCCTCTGGCTGGTCGTGGCACCTCAGGCAGGGGACAGGTGTTCCAGCCGCCGTGTCCTCTGTGTGAAGCAGAGAACACCACCACCCTTTCCGCCAACCTCGCAGGGGGCTGGGAGGATCAGCTCTGATTGTGAACGTGCCGGTCTTTGGAAACACCGACACTTCGTTTACGTTTTAGTGGCTGTTATTTACTTTTTGTCTTGTCCCATATCGTGGTTGGTATTAAAAGGTTCTGCAGGGGGTGAAGGGCAGAAAAGCGAGTGTGACAGAGGGTCATATCGGAAGGTAAGTCTTCTCTGCTCTGACCCGATCAACAGTGATACGTGCTACGGACTAGCGCTGAGCCTTCTCACCAGTCTCCACACATCCGTCCTCAATAAACATGCTGTGTTCTTATCGCGAGCAAAGGGATCTCCGAAATCAACACCTGCAATGTCCCCGTGCAGGTGTTTCTCAGATGGCCCCCAACGATCCCGCCTCCTGGTTTTCATGCCCTGGCGTAAGGCAAGAATGTGGGTAAGGACTTACTGACTTGTTCTTAACAAGTATAAGGCAATTGGGATGGGATAGCTCACAAAAGACATGCATTTCATCTTCCCCATTGTCCCTTGCCCCTCACTTGCTGGTTCAGCCGAAGCAGGCTGCCATGTTGTCCCAGATCACAGCTGGTATTAAATCATTCTACAGGGGCGCCTCCGTGGCTCAGTGGGTTAAGCCTCTGCCTTTGGCTCGGGTCATGATCTCAGCGTCCTGGGATCGAGTCCCGCATCGGGCCCTCTGCTCGGCGGGGAGCCTGCTTCCCTTCCTCTCTCTCTCTGCCTGCTGCTCTGCCTACTTGTGATTTCTCTCTCTCTGTCAAATAAATAAATAAAATCTTTAAAAAAATCATCCTACAGAGGGTAGAGGACTACATTCTACAGAGGTACAATGGAGAGATCCACTTCTTAAGGAACGAGGGTGGCCGTCTGCTAATGGTGGGAGAGGAAGGAACCGAAGCATTAATCTAACTGCTTATGGGGAGCTAAACCTTATTAAGAATGGGAGAATGAGTGAGGAAGGGGATTCCTCTGGAGCAAGTCAAAATGCCTGCTGCCTAGTGAGAGACCCAGCTAAACTACACCCCAGTTCCCGACGAAGACGTTGAGATTAATCTCCATTGTTTCAATCACCAAGCTTTGGGACCAACTTGTTACACAGCAATTGGTAACTAATACAGTTATCATCACTGTTGCTAGCGTATCAGTTCACCTTGCACACAGTAGGTGCTCAATAAATACTTGTGAGATGAACGAATCTTGAAATTTTGTGAAGATCCAATATTTTAACGTCTCTTGATCACTTCACACGTATGAAACAAGGCAATAATCACAAACAGCACAGCATGTGTTTGAAAAATGCTTTTTAAAGGGGAAGTGAATTTTAATTTTATCTCCAGTTAGAATACTATGCTCCACAAGCGATGGGCTGCATACCCATAAGAGAGGAGGCCCTGAGACAGGAATGAAAAAAAAAAAAATCAGGCACTGCTTCTTGCAAGCAGAAAATTTATAAATCTTTATATTCTATGTGACGCTATTAAGGGAAACCTATAAGTCAATATGAGGCAGAACTGAGTTCATTTCCATTTCTTAAGAGGCGGGTCTGATCTATCACTGGGACCGTGGTCTCCATTAATGGTATCTTACACGAAATCTACTACAGCGCTGAAATGTAAGTAAGGAGTTTGAGACTTTTATAACTTTACCAATAAAAAGTGAGATGTACATGTCATTAAAGTTACTCAGTGATAGACCTAGTCAGAAGGAAAAGTATTTGAATATTCAATTAAGTTACATTTTGCCACTTTAAATTTTTTATTAGAATTTAGATGCTTTTCGGTCTCACCCGAAGATAAAAGAAATACATTTTCAGGATGAAAACATTCATTCATTTGTTGCCTAGAGAAAAAGCGAAGCCGATCATACTGAAAACACACACCATGAACTTCAGGTGCAGTCTGGCTTTTCTTAAGGGACGGACCACAAAGTCCTGGTCTCAGGTCTTCACTGTCTTGTCCATATCTCTTCACAAGGGCAAGTTTCTCAGAAACCCCATCTAGTGGTTTAATAGAAAAAATTGCTCTGCCTGTCTTCTGGTGCTGGGAGGCACAAAGCTTCAAGGGTCTGGTGAAAAATAATGAAGGCTTTTGTCTCGTCTAAGTGAGGAAATTCTCCATGATGGAGGCATATGTAATCCTTTTATTCCTGCTCCCTAGAGGAGAATTACAGGGAGGCATTTTCCTTCTCCCAGTTGGGGTTAATGTTATGCCCTCTCTACCTTTGAAAGTAAAACAAGACTAGGACCCCTGATGATGATTCAAATGTGGGAATATTCTTCAGCAAACACGCATTCCCAGTTGCAAAAATATTACCCCTGGTTTCTTGCCAAGCCTTTGAAAAAAACATATGAAAGATTGATTCTTTTTTCTTCCCCCCTCTCTCTGCATTGCCTTTGTGCTTTGGAATTTCAATTACCCCTTAGCACAGCCGTATATATATATAATCTTTTATGGAGGTTGAGGGAGGAGAATCGTGTCTTAAGAAATTGTCTCTATTTTTCTTGACATTCCTCCATCTAAAATATTTTAAAATTGGCCCAAAGATTATGGTTATAAGAGAGATCTTTGGAGCTTTATTAGCCTTTAAACACCACTAGTTGTTTATAGAAATACTAGCGGGGGGTCCTCTGTTTCTTTCTTCTCTCTCTCCATATCTTCTTTCTTAATGTTCCAGAACAAGGGTGTGGGAAAAGCCTGTACATTCTGTAATGAAAGAGAGAGGCCTATGAGTCTTCAAATTATTTTCATTCATTATAGAAAAGTTAGATTGCATGAAACCATCTGGTATTAAACGTAATTACCGTCTAAAGGAACTGCAGCGTAACTTCGCAGAGCGTTAAATTTGAGGGATTTTACTCAGATCTTGAGCTCCACAAGGGTACACATCGCAAAGTATTATCGAATGTTGGTTAATATAATGTAATCACATCAACAGAAAACAGGAAAATAGCCCTTCGGTGGTAATTACGTGAAACTATGGCTATAGACCAGGGTAAGAGAATGGGTAATGAGTATTTCCTGGAAAAGGGCTCTTACCTGACACCAGGAGAGTGACGATGAAATCCTCCAAAGGGGACACAGCCGCAGATGCTAATAGGTGAGCTCCTCTGTAATGGCCTCTTGCTGAGATGAGGAAAAAGCTGCATTTTTATCGTAGTGAGTAACCCACTCCTTTGTGAATCAACCCAGTCCTGAGTAAATGGATATGGCTCTCTAGTATTAAGTGACATCCGATTTGTTCTCTGCAATCTTGCGCTATTCATAAAAATGTCGTCATATGCACACAGGTAAATTACAAAGGCAACCAGAACCTCACTGCAGACTGAAACATAAGGGAAGCCTTATTGTCTTATCATAAGTAGGTATGATAAATAAAAAAGAAAATCAGCTTATGGGAAATCCCTGCCTTTAGCGCATCTATTAGGATTCAGGAACTAGACTATCTGAAACCCCACACCACATTGGGTTTAAATTCAGTAATGCTCCATCTGACCCAGAAAAACATAAATTACAATGCAAAGACCGAACTTTTTATTATAACAAAAGTGAAATTTTGCAAATGTTACATAAGCCATAGGAACCAGTTTTTCTACCCATACGGATTTTCTTATACTACTTATTACTTTATGCTCCAACGATATAATAGTAAAAGAAAAACCCTGTTCAAATATCTTGCTGCATCTGTTAGGTAAAATTTAATAGCAGCTCTCCTGATCCACATAGCTCCATTACAATCACGGCGTAATAATGTGCACGTCATGTATAATCTCAGGGAAATGTAACATACTTTGATTACCACAAATCAGGAAAGACTTAGGAAAACATGTTTAGAATACATCATTTTACTATGCGTGACGACAGACGTTAACTAGACTTATTGCGATGATCATTTCACAATACACACAAGTCCCCTCGAATTAGGTTGTACACCTGAAATCAACGTAATGCTATGTATCAATTACATCACAGTAAAAAAATTTAAGAGTTTGAGGAAAGAAAGTTTGGTTTTTAAAAAAGCCAAAAAAAAATCATTTTGCTTAAATAAAATTGTATTTTGCCTCTTTGAAATTTTCACTTTTTATGTTTTATACAAATGCTTACACCCACAGGTCTTATCTCCTTATTCCTCTCTGAATACACTTAATTTCCATGTATTTACTTGGTCTCTGTTTCTCCAAATGGTCTTTCACTTAACCTACAAGAGTTTTTAAATGTCAGGAATAAGAGAAACCAACAACTAGGTGGCCTAAATAAAATCACAGATAAATATTTATGATAATATCTAATATTTCATTACATATTTAATAGTTAATGTTTTGATGATAATATATTCAATATTAATAATTAGTATTCAATATATGAACATAAATCATATAAATACATTACACACGTTAACAAATATCTTTACTAAATCAAATGTTAATAATTTGTTATTTTATTAATACTGAGTATATTAATCCCAAGTACTCTGGTTTTTGAAGCCCTCGGGTTATTCTTGCCAAATGTTTGTGATAAAAAATTGCTGCTATGTCAGGAGGCTGACCCAAACCCAGCTTTAGGGGTATCTGCTTCCTATCATCCGCAGTCTTTCTGGGCCCCCCCATTCCTTCCCTTCCCCTCTCTCCTCCCCGCTCTCTCCCCTCCCCTCTTCTTTCCTCCCCTCCTCCCTCCCCTCCTGCCTCTGGAGCACATTCCACTGAGCTGTTGGCCGGTCTAGGCCTAAGGTCTGTGAGAGGCTGCAAGGCACTCGGGGCCTCTGAGCCTTGCCCAGTGCGTCTTGCTAGTCGTGGCCAGAATGAAGAGCTGCAGAGAACACCCTTGACCTTCTCCAAAGCTGCTGAATTGCTAGGTTACAGGATGAAACACGAATTTGAAAAGGAGAGCTTGTCAAATGGGAAGGAGCACCCAGGGTAGGATGCTAACATTTCGCGTTATTAAGCTGCCTTAGATTTCCACGCAACTGGTCCTGCTTCAGAGAACTGGAAGCTCTGAGTCTAGACAGGAGAGAACAGAGTAAGAATGAAGAGGCCGTTGCCCTTTCCTCAAATTCCCCTTGTCCTACAGCTAATGAATTGCACGGGAGAGCAGGTGGCCTCTTGGAGGGCATCCCAGGGGTTTGAGTGCTTTCCTCCAGAAAAATCCACGATCTCCCCAGTCTCTGCACTATCAGGCTCAGCTGTTTTCCAGAGGAATGTGACCTAGATGCTTACATTCTAAAGGAGAGCCCAGTGTCCATTCATCTGTCCTGAGCCCTGGGGAGGCAGAGCTGGGAGAACGGGGACCTGGAAGAGGCCATGGGACAAAAACAAACACTTGCATTCAGCCCACAGCCCATGAAAAAACACCCCTGGCTGAGTCCTCAGCCACTCAGAGGTCACAGAGCTCCAAAGTCAAGGGCACACCAAGGGTTCCAGGTAAGCAGCCATGCAGAAGATAACACTATGCTCGTCTCGGTCACAGCGGTCACTGTCCCTCTGTGAGCGGTGCTCTGAGGACAGGTAGCGATTCTCTTCCAGCTGGTCCTTGGGCCCTGATCACCAGCCCCTTCTACCCAGTGATCTTGTCCTGCTCTCAATCGCTCTTCCACCTGCCCAAATCAATCAGGCTTGCTTTTACCAACACCTGAGACCGTGCCCTCATCTCTCCTTGGCTGGTTGTTCTTGCAACGTGCTGGTGGTCTCGGTTCGTTGGGCTAGGTCTCCGAATTCCGGGATAGGACCATTTCTCCCACTGGCCCATTCAAGCAGAAAGAAGGATGTCCCAGTTGCACTTCAGGCATTTCAAAGATCCTGGGTCTCCATTCCCAGGACTTTTAGCCGGCTATCGGTGGTGCCAACCACGGCTGATGAATCTGTTATTAGTTTGGGAGTCTCTCCATGAAAGGATCTGATGATACCTTATATTAGCAAGACTAGCCCAGTGGCGGAGCTAGGATGCTAACCCAGACTGGCTACTGAACCACTAAGAGCCCCCCACACTGCTCATTTACTCCTCTGAGGCCCCCTGCAAGGTGCAGAGACGGAGACTTCACATGGACTTAACCACTGCTCAGAGGATTCAAAGCCAAGCATGGCTGACTGCAGAGCCTTCCTCTTTCCATTTCTACCATACTGACACGGCATGCTCCAGAGGACTCTGGACCTGAGCAGGAACGAGGGGATTTTCGTAGGTCAGTGTCAAGAAGGCCACACAGTTTCAGTCCGGACATGAGCTTTCTTGGGCTGGCTTATCCAACAGGGTCTGGGGTTTGAGTTGTCACAAGCATCCAGCAAAAGATCTTCCACGAAGACACTTCTATTACCCCCAGATAACTCAAAGTTGGTTCCCCTCTACCCTGGGGAAGTTTTATGGAGGGTGTGGAGAGAGAGGGAAGAGACTGGAGAGAGCTATGGTTCTAAAGATTGAAGCCACCCCAGACAGCAAGGATGATAAATTGGAAAGAGAGGCCCCTTCCCCTTGAGGGATGTGGTCCCACGGCAGGGGCCACTGCCTGGCAAGGAGAGTGTGCTCGATCGAGGTGTAGAGCAGGTGTAGAGGGGTCTCGATTTCAGCTCCTGCTGACTTGCTAGGCAGGGTGACTTTAGGCATGTCGCCTAAGCTTCCTGGGCCTTAATTTCTCCCTCTCTAACACAGAGCTGATACTCCTTGTCTTCCAGTGTTTGCTGTGAGGCCCCAGTGAGACCCCAGTGAGACAGCTGCTATGAAGGAACACAGCGTTGAGCACGCGTCAATTTCCAGGAAACGGGACGACAGAGCTGCATAAGTTGTTGGGGACACAAAAATATGGCTATTTGGGAAATCAGGTTGTAGTTGATATTGATGTGATACCCGAGATCATTTCTGGTATGGGATCTTGGGAGAAAGTACTTACCTAAGACTCAGTTTTGTCACGCATAACATGGGGGTAATAACAGTGTTTTCCTGCATAGCTGTGTTGTACAGACCGACCGAGACAACACGCCGAAGACCTCAGCATCCTGTCTTCACAAATACTCATCATTCACTCTTTTCCCATCTCCCTTTCCCTACTCCTCTCTATCTTCATGTAGGAAAGGCATTTTCTTTCTTTCTTTTTTTTTTTTAAAGATTTTATTTATTTATTTGACACAGAGGGAGAGACCATAAGTAGGCAGAGCAGTAGGCAGAGAGAGGAGGAAGCAGGCTCCCTGCTGAGCAGAGAGCCGGATGTGGGGCTCGATCCCAGGACTCTCAGATCATGACCTGAGCTGAAGGCAGAGGCTTAACCCACTGAGCCACCCAGGTGCCCCAGGCATTTTCATGGCATAATGGATATAAGTTGAAGGCAGAAAACACTTTATTTTATGAAACATGTCAGGTAGATGATTTTAACTATTAAAGTCACTCAAGCAGGGAACCAGGACTATGCTCTGTAAGAATTTTCTTGTCACAGTTGTGGTCAGAAATCTAGAGGTATTACTGAAGGTCCCCCCACCTGACTGGTATCTTAAATATGTTCTCAGGGCAAACATGAGCTCCTTGAGGAAATAATCTATGTGTCCGGTATCTTAGAAAAATGCCGGGCACACAGAAAATGCTAGAGTGAGTCCTTTCTTTTCAGGAAGAAAATCCAGCTAATGTCATTTAAAAATCTATATCTTAATAAATAAATATGTTCTGATTTTATTTATATTTAAGTAGTATATAAATTTTATTTATATTTTAATTTTATTTATATTTAAGTAGTTTGTAAATTTCTAGTCAATGAAAATGATTCTCTTTGAGAGAAACTAACCCCCCACGTCATTAATTATATTTAATTTTTTTGTAGTAAGTAGCATTCAACTAGCAACTATTCCTTAGACTTTATTTTTTTTATAAATTTTTTCTTAATTTGAGAAATAGAGATAGAGAGAGAGGGAAAGAACAGAGGGGGAGAGAGAGGGAGAAGCAAGCTCCCCGCTGAGCTGGGAGCCCAACGTGGGGCTCGATCCCAGAACCCTAAGATCATGACCCGAGCCAAAGGCAGATGTTTAACCGAATGAGCCCCCAGGAGCCCCACGTCTATTTCTTGACTTTAAAAAAAATTATTAATGCCAGCAAAGGGCCATAAAGATACTTCCTAACTAGTGAGGTACTGATAGCCAAGGACGGAATTTTCTCAAGTAATGTAAAATGCTTGATTATTTTTGACATTTCGCCTTGCATTCGGCCTAGCAGGAATGATCACGCATTTGTGCTCCATTTCAGGGCTCCGAGGGGAGAGAGCTCAGCAGAGGCAGGGATGCTGTGGAAAGTACCTTGCTGTTTGTTTTGATTTCTCCTGATGAAGCGAAAAGGTCACTGCCTTCTGAAGGGAACTTCCTTTAGTGGAGCCGACCAGTACAGGCGAAGTCAAAATGAGAGTGAACTTAATAGGGACCCTGGATTTTACAGTTTAGGTGGTGGAACATCCCTCTTTCTTACAGTCCTCTCCAGATCAGTCATGGAAAAAACAACATGGATGCCCGGGTGCACCACGTGAACCCCCCATGGACAAGCACGTGACGGCATCCTCGAGTTCTGTCAGAATGCCCCACTTTTGTTTCTATCAGAGAGTTCCCAGATCTGTGGAGAAGTTCACTTCCATGTCTCAGAGCATGGATTAATTTTAGAAGATACCACATGGAAGAACACAGATGATCAAATTAGAGATGATTATGTGCAGGAGTCATTGGTGACTCCAGTGACTCAAACACCTCCGACTCTTGGCCACTTTCTCTCTGACTTTTCCCGTTGTAAGCTTGAATGTCCCCTTCATAGGAAAGGCACAGAGCATACACTTTTCTGGCATAATGTGGATCCTGTTTCAAATGGAAACTGTGGCTCCCCTGAGCACTGAGACTCCTGGCAGCCCCACAGCTTAGTTATCAGAGAACTCAGGCCTCTCCGTCACCAGGACTCTGCTGTTCATTCCAGGAAATTCCTATCCAAGAATTTAAGGCTGTGAACCAATAAGTAATTTAGCTTCGGGAATTTTCTGAAAATTCATTCATCTGAATTATAGACTCACGGACCAGCCCCTGCCTCTAGATAATTTATCACTTAACTGGTCAAACCAATCACCTAAAAATAACTGATACTCGGGCCAAGAGCCTGCCCAGCTCGGTCCATCAATCCTAACCACTTTTTTTTTTTTAATGCTATTTCTAAAAATCTTCCAATTTACTTTCAAAGGTAATGCATGGAGACGGTAAACAATTCAGAAGACAGAGTAGAATAGTTTTCTGGAGTGAAGATGACAGCACAAAGTTATGCCACCTCGGGAAGGAAAGGGAGAAGCAGACGAGCAAACTCTGTTGGAACAAGTGACAGCCGAACTGTGGAGTCAGAGCAGGTGGAAAGAACACTGGGGGCACAGGGAGACCAAGGGATGGCCCCTCTACTGGGCCCCCGCCCCTAGGACGCCCTCCCAGAACAGTAATGTCCGCAACAAGTGCGTGCTACCTGTGTATCCTGGAGGGTCCTAAACTCTTTCTTTTTCTCTCTCTCTTTTTTAAAAATTGAGGTATAATTAACAAATAACACTGTACTAGCTTCAGTTACACAACATAATGATTCGATGTTTGCATATAATGTGAAATGATCTAAACTCTCACCTGAAGAATTTTGCCGGATCCCAATCACTAAAAACGCTTTAGCCCAAACCCAAAACCTTACACATACCTACTCCTGACCTATCCCTTGTGAGACCTTACTGAGAGACCTGAGATGGTGGTGTCCTTTACCACAATAAGTATTAAATTTCACTTTGATTAGTCAAAAGGTTGTTCAGGCAGTCTACACTGCAAAGGCAGGTAAGTGAGTTGCTTAAGCTTAGAGAGGTGCAGAGCCAGATGCTGGTCCAGGTCTTCCGACACCACGTCCAGTAGCTTACGTGAGAACTAGGGGGTTCCTGAGGATCACCTCCTCCAATCTTTAAATTATCAGAAAACGGGGGACTTATATAATTGGACTTATATAATTTACCTATTTATACAGCCACGTCTCTAGATACCTTAGGTCAGGGATTTGTTTTATATTATTTCCTCCAAATACTTGTTATGTTTAAAAAGTTATTTCTAAGACACAGATATTTCATAATATCCTCCTCACATCCCACTGGATTTAAAGTTTATGTGACTTCCCTCCACCTGCACCCACATCAGGATACACGCCCACCTGGGACATCTTTGCTCAGAAGATTCAGCCGAGGTCTCCTTTCTCTAATGAGACCTTCCTAGAATGCGCTCCTGCTTCCCTGGGGAGGACCTCTTTGCTGAAACTAAGGACAGTAAGGCTATGAAAAGAAAAGACTGGAAATTCATGAGAGACAGAGCACTGAAACAAGTCTCTCCTTGACTTCCTTTCTTGCATATCAAGGCAGATATGGTCTTCATCCATGAAGGCACAGAAACTGCACCTCCTTGTCTCCTCTTTCAAAGTCTCCCTTTCAAAACATAAATGGTAATGGGAGAGGCCATTTCCCCCCAGCTTCACTGAAGGATAATTGACAAATAACGTGTGAATATAAGGTACACAACATGATTTGAAGTGTGTATATCCTTTTTTAAAGATTTCTTTTTTAGAGAAAGAGAGAGTGCACAAGATGGAGGGGCAGAGGGAGAGGGAGGGAGAGCATCTCAAGCAGACTCCCTGCCGAGCACAGAGCCTGATGCGGGTCTCGATCTTATGACCCTGAGATCATGACCCAAGCTGAAACCAAGAGTTAAATGCTTAACCAACAGAGCCACCCAGGTGCCCCTGATGTGTGTATATATTGCGAAATGATCACCACAATGACGATAATTAACACATTCATCATTTTCCATAATTATGATTTTGTGTATGTGTGTGTGGCGAGAACATTTCCAATCCACTCTCTTCGCAAGTTTCCAGTATGCAATATAGTACTTGCTAATGAGAGTCACGAGACTATACATTAGGTCCCCAAGTTTATTCAGCTTAAAACTGGAAATATGTAACCTTTGATCACCATCTAGCCATCTGCCCCACACCCCCACGGTCTGGCAATCCCCGATCTACTCTGTTTCTATGAGTTTGACTTTTTTAGATTCCACATGTAATGGACATCATACAGCATCTGTCTTTCTAATTCTGACTTATCCAGGGACACTATAGTTGAATGAACAAAGAGAAAGATCTAAGCCTAGGGGAGGAGAGACTCCCCAGGGAGTGAGAATACCCCGAGAGAATGATAGAAACTTCTCCTTCTTCCCCGTTTTGTGTAGGGCTATTTGCCCTGAGATGACTGTAACTGTTCTCCTTTTCTTTCTTTTAAATTCTCTTACCCCTCTTCTTTCCTTTTCTTTTAGTTCTTGTTGCTCCTTGGAAAACAGCATAGAAGAATGTCCACAGACCCACAGACATGGACCTGATCTATTCTTGACCTTATTATTTATGAGTTACATTATAATGCGGGCATGATATTATTATTATATTATTAATGCTACTACTATATTATGAGTGAAAAAAGATAAGCACGCCCAAAGAAACTATCAGTTTGACATCTTGTCCTTAATTCTTGCACCAACAGGGTAGCCATTTTCACAGGAGAAAAGAGCTAAATGGCTTTTCTAAAGATTAAATTTGTGCTCTTAAAAAAAAATCTTAATTTTTTTTCTAATTGTAGCCTCTTATTGCCTGGGTAACAGCTCCAGCACCCCAGGGAGATGCCTCTCATTTGGTGGTGTTCTGGGCTGTCATAAAATGTTGATGGCTCTGGGTGTCCCTGAAACTGCACAATTATTGGGCAAGTCTGAGGGCGTCCCTGTTCCCTGGTGGTCTGAAAAATTTGGCTCAGGTACGCCCACAAATTTTCTCTCTTTTGAAAAATTTTCTCTTTTTAAAACCACTTCTGTACATTTAAAAATCAGCAACTGAATTTCGCCCTCACAATGTTAGTTGGCAGTAAAGGATGTGATTTCTGGCATTATCGTATCTGTGCTTCAATATGACTCGGAGAAAACTCTGGAGAGTCTTAACCATCTAATGCATTCACTTTTATGACACTGGGCACCAGGAAGTCAGCCTTCGGGGTCAAGCCGATGAGCCAAATCTGTAAGAAAAAGTCTGACTTTGTTTTTCAAATCATATAACCCGTTAACACAGGCCCTTGAGACACCCGAGTTGTTCCTAAGGCCTATCCCTGAGATAGATGAATTCTTGGAGAGAGGTTTTCCAAAAACTTGTCAACTGGATAGACAGTAAGACAATAAGACGCTGCCCAGTGGGGTCCCCTTCTGGAGAAAGCTGCGTGGGGACAGTCCCTGTGTTTGTCATCCCTGATCAGTATGCACCACAGTTTCATCTTCCTTGTGCGTGGAGGACAAGAGCCTCACCTTTCTTTGTAAACTAGGAGCAGGGGACCAAGAAAAAGATGGTGGGAAAGGAAAACTGGAAGACCGAACTTCAGAAAGAGTTCATTGGGAATCGAAGTTCTACAAGTGGCTTCTTCTAACTATCCCTGTCTGCCTGCGCTCTGAAAGTCTCTGCGAACCCCCAGAGCACATTCAGGAAAGCAGTTATCCTGGGGAGGTGAGCAATGTCATTTTGGTTCCGAATGTGGCAGGTAGACTCTGAACACGGGCCAGAGTATTACACTCCCCTCACGGGTCATTGTGGATTTGAGGCTGAATTCTCTTCCCTGTGAGTGCGGCTGCCAGGCTGGGCCCGCACACGGCTGTCTTGTGTGAACAGGGGGGCGTCTTCAAGGCACTAAGGATTGGTGCTACCAGGAATCTGTCCACTATAGTAGCTGCAGCTTGATAAGGAAGGGCCCTGGAGTACCACGCAGTGTTCCAGGCCGGCCCCATGACGTTATCTGATGGCAACTGGGTTGAGCCAGTTGGAAGCAAACTGAAATGGGGACGCAGGTTGTTACACATTTGCTGAGAAGTTTTCCTTCCTCTATTTCAAACGGACCTCTTCCATTCATCTTATCGTATTTTGGGGTGACAATATACAAGCCCCAGGAATGGTTATTCTCTTCTCAAAGAAGATGCTCCAATGCATACCCCTGCCTATGTGTGAAATGTCAGCCAATGAAAGAATGAGTACACAAAATACTGTCTTAACTAGTCAGGATCATCTTTGGCATATGCATTTCGGGTACTGTCGTAAACTCAAAATAGTTTCTGTAGCCATATGTATTAGCCTTATTCCCTTATCACAGGCTACAGAGTTACACTGGCAAAAACTTGGATGACAATTCCTGGAAGAGACGTAGAGTAGAAAAGAAGAGTCCATCCCCTTCCCCTCAGCACAAGTTGGAGGGGGCGTCCCAGTATAAATTCATCCATTCACCTTGTCCGCCATTTTCCCTCCGCCCCCCCCCCACATTTAGTGTATGATTAAACATGTCCATGCAAGAAGTCTGCCAATAAATTACATTCCAAATGCTCATGCATTTTTATAAAGATCATGTTACTTCATATTATGACACAGTCTTCTAAAATACTCTTAAGTGGCTAGCTTGATGTTCCTTTCAGATACTTTATCCAGACAGGTTTGAGAAAGTAGCATTAAAATTACATGTTTTCATAAGAATTTCAAAATAGATAGGCTTTCGATTCTTACAGATTTTAAATACATTTACTCTTAATAGATTGATAAGTCATCATTACGTCCGAAAAGCTTACAGTTTTATCATTTTCCCTTTAGTTTGTGATTTGTCCTTCAGATTTCAAAGAAGACATGAAACATGCAAGAATAAATGTAAGTCATTTTCATTTTTTTGTAAATGTTTATACTTACAATTTATGTGTAGGTGCATGAAAAGAAAAGAAATGCACAACTGAGCTAATAAAATGTTACTATTCTAGGAAAGATATTAATGAAGTGTTTGACATTATTTATAAGTATACAGTTACCTAAATCTACTTTCTAGCAGAAAGTGTATGTCGCTACTCAGAAAACTAGCTCATTAAAAAGAAAGAGCTCTTCTTTGTTTAACATAATCCCACTTGTGTTTAAATATGTATCAATGAATGATTAATGGTGTTACCTTAATATTTTAGTGACTGCAGTCTCCTTTTCTAGAAGATTCCTTGCCCTGATGCTGAAAACAGACTTGCGAAGCTGAAAAATTACAAGTGTGACTTTAGTTTTGGCATGTAAAGGGATAATATACTGACAAATCATTACATACGTAAAGCAGATAACACTACTAAAACATTGAACATAAATTTGTTTCCACTAAAGCATCATTATATGATTGATTCTATCATTTTTTTTTTTTAAGATTTATTTGTTTAGAGAGAGAGCACAGGCAGGAGGGGCAGGAGAGAGAGAGAGGCTCTCAAGCAGACTCCACGCTGAGTGTGGAGCCCAATGCAGGGCTCAGTCTCAGGACCCCAAGATCACCACCAGAGCCGAAACCAAGAGTCAGATGCTCAACCGACTGCGTCACCCAGCTGCTCAGGTTCCATCATTTAATTGTATCTCCTGTTTTTACTTTTATGTGGGCAGAAATGAAAACAAGCTTGTGGGGCCACATGTCACAGCTATAACATCTTAATCTGAATAGGCTTTTCAGTGTCCAGAGAATTTAACGTTAAGACAAATATCGGACTCTTTCTTGCCATTGTCCAATAAAGTGTTCTCTAAGCCACTTTACACCTATTCAGGTTCTTGGCCTGGGACCCGATACTAATCTGAATGATGAGTTCAAAGAGTTGTTTTGCCTACTGGCATGGAGACCAAGGAGATGAGCTTTCAAGGTTGTTTCCTAGTTGGTGATGATGAAATTATTCCAGGGAAAAGCACTAAGAAAAACAAAATCCTGGAGGCCGCCTACAAACCAGAAGATTCCCCAAACCCAGCCATGTCCTGCTTGATGGTTGAAGGATCAGAGGGGTGACAGGTGTACAGAGAACCGAAGTGGGCAAGAACAGGGCAGAGAAAGAACAGGGAAGCATGCCATCCTAAGAAAATTCATAATAACAAATGACTAGAAAATGTAACTCCAGTGGTCGGACCAAAGATAATCCTTGGACAACACACTCATCTTGATCACTAGATTAGGTTAGATTTACTAAGCACTTAGTATGTTGTTAGTGGCTATTAGCGATATGGGTTAGCTAGGAATCAGAATTCTAGCTTACCAAAATGAAAAGCCTAGTTACAAAGGCAGGACCATGACGCATGACACTACCAGTAAAAAGTAGACAGTAAAGTGCTAGATGATATGTCCAGTAGAAAAGATGAGAAGGCTACAGGACTATACACATGTCTGAAATAGTCAGCAAAGACGTATTGAAGGAAGGAATAGAAATTGCACTGACTTGAAAAATGGTTAAATCTTCCCTAGCAATGATGGGGGGGTGCGTGGGCCAAGAACTGTATTTGGAAATGCATGCATGGGGCAAAGTAATCTGGGGCAGACTATTTGCGTAAGTGCTGATCTAGGGGAGGAAACAGTGTAAGGCATACTGTGTTTCCAACAGATTTGAGGGAGGAAAAAATAAGCAGGGGGTAGGGCCATTCCGTATTCAATAAAAACACACCATCCAGTTTCTTTTGAACAAGTTAGTGACTTCAGGCGCAGAGTCACAGAGCTCCAAACAAACAAGCCTATAAAGAAGTTGGCAGTACTGTGTCCACCTGGCCACAGCTGGAGAGGAAGCGGTGGGCGCAAACTGGTCTTCTCAGTCACACCTGAAAACCTACGAACACCAGAACCGGCAATATAATTGTCATATTTCACAGCAGATCTGCCATTAAGGGGAGGATCATTGGACCCATTAGCCATTACCCTCATATGAGGAAAGATGGTGCCCTCATATTTTCTCAATAATGAAAAACTGGGTTGGTTTCATTATTCACCAGAACTTTTGGAAGAATAAATTCATGTGCAGACAAGGAGCTAAGAGTGAATGGCATTTTCCAGAAATTACATTTTCAGGGCAGTGCAAGAAAGGCTGTTCACCATGATGTATTGTGAAACTTTCTTCCGTCTCCTCACCTCCCCTGAGGAGGTGACTTTGGGCATTGATTTAACCTCCTAGAGCTCATAGCCTATCTCCCAAGGGATGTTATTTAAATTCATTTTCAGAGACAGAAGACTCAGCAGAAGGATCCCATCATGATTGCATTTTTACCTTTTAATATCTAAGCACACACATAGTCACAGGAAAAGCCCAGGCCATGGGGGCCCCAAGAGAGCAGGTTCTAGGAGAGGACTGGACCCCACTACTCTCATTTCATCTCGGAAGGACACTGACAAGCCTTAGTCATCTCTCCCTTGGTGCGAGGTGTGAGGTGATGGTCTGAATTCAGTCACTTATCTCCTACCCAGTAACTGAACAGCGGACACTAAAGGCGGTATACTTCATGTTAGAAAAACCTCTGCAGAAACTGCAGATAAATGAATAATATTCATTATATTGATTCCAAATTATTATTTCTGGGCTGCCTATGACTGCTGAAGGGCTGCTGGCTCTCCTTTGTTCTAAACTTGAATCGGCTAAAATAAAATACACTATTAACCTGTACAAGGAAGTACTTGAGAACTGTTTTTGTAACAGCAGAAGTGGTCAAAGAATAAATACCGTAATAGAAAAACTTCAGATACAGCCTCAAGATTGACTGACTGATTTTTTTAAAGTTAGTGCCACACCCAACATGGGACTCGAACTCAGGACCCCCCGATCAAGCTCCAGTTTTAGGATGTCTATCTATATCTATGCACATTTGATAGCCTAGACATGTATTTAGACAGTTATATATTTTATCTGTTTTTTTTTTTTCCTAGTAAATAAAGAAGGCCTATAGCGATTATCTACTATCCCTTCAGTGTTTCTTCTTGGGTAAAGCTTTGCACATTTCTGCAAAGGACAAGGTCTGCTAGTCCCAAGTCCTGAGAGCTACGCTGCTCTGCAGTGCCCTCTTCTGGCTCCAAGGGATACTGACAGTCACCTGAAGTGATCAAAACAAGGAATGCAGAAATCAATTTGGGGATAAGTAATTTTAGATCTGAACTTTTCAATTACAGCTATGGAAGGTGTCAGTAATGGTTTCTTCTGGATATAAACATGTCAGGCACGTGTGACTTAACAAGGGGTGGGGGTCTGGGTGACGTCCCAGGGAGTTCTCACTGAAAAAAAAAAAAAAGACTAGTTGAAAAAGCCTTTTTGGTGGTTTTCTTTAGTTTCTAAATCTAATATATCCAATTCCAGAAGACAGCCATTCTCTGGCTGAATTAATGATAAAAAAATAAACGTAAATGTTCAAGCAATACAGAGGTGATTTTTTTTGTCTTAAAATTTTAATTTAAAAGATGTTTCTAGAACCATGCACTTTAACGCAAAATTCAGGAGGTTCAAATTTGCAGCTATTTGTGGTTGAATAATTTGGAGCTGAAGGACAGAGCAATGGTAGACCTCACTGATTTTCTGGCAATTTCTTTAACATCTTTTAATCCATAGGTACTCCCTTTCCCCCTCTTTGTTGAAGGACCTGGGCCATGTGACCTGTAGTTTCTGGGAGTCTGGATTTTCCCCAGTGCACATTCATGGCATAGTTCACATATTCCTCTGTCTTTTGGACTTCCTGCTGATTGATAGCTGGGCCCAGAGTCTCATCAGGCTCACACCTGATTGCTTTGGCAAGGCCACAGGTGGTGGCATAGCCTTTCATCACAAGGCAAGTGATGTCCCGTTGTTCCTCTTTTTGTGATGTGAATAGTACTGATGTTTGTTGTCTAGATCATCGATTCATTTAGTGTATAAAATTGCCACTTCTTTCTCATTCATTAGTTGGAATACTTGCATAATAAAAGACGTCCTTTCATGTACTATTTGATTACTCTGCAGCACAATTCACGTGGAAAGGTAGGGTACATGTTGACTCTTTACTTATTCATTTTTATTTAATTAATTGATTTTCTATTGTCCTGTGAAGGCACCCAATTAGTAGTTTAAAAATGTCATTATGAACTCAGGGATTTAAATAGATTTGGTTTCAGTCCCTTACAATCATTACCCTCATGTTGGGTCACAGTATCCCAACTGTGCTCGTTGGGAGCTTTTTCAAGACGGCCTATGGGTTTTTTTTGCACTGACTCTAGTCTTTGTCCAAGTTTCCTTGTTGTTAGGTATGACAAGATATCCCAAGCTCGTCTTCTATATGCTTTGTATTCCATATGAACAATTTTCTCCCCAAAGCCCTGGTTTATTTATTGAGAAATTGGGTTTCAAGAACGTAATTTAGATGCCAGTGATATTGCTACTGAGTTGGTCACTGTTTTGAGGCCTGTGCCTGAGTTTATTCTGATATTTTCAATTTAAATCAGGACATGGGGTCTTTCCCACGTCTCTTCTACATGACATCTGTGTCTCTTCTGTGTCTACATCCTCCCCCAACCCCACATCAAGGCTCTTGATTTTCAAGTACACAGAGGATGACACTCATTAGACTATCTGATAATAACTTTTTATTTCTCATTTCATGGAGAGTAGTCTTAGAATTACACTTCCTATTCTAATATAATACAGTTAATGGATATTTAAAAAGTATTTCAATATAGTCTTCCTATTTTCCTCTTATTTCTACACTTGCACTATACTCATACTGGCAGAGCAAATAGCTATTACATATTTTTCTCTTCATCTTAATCCTCATGTAGTCATAGTTAGTCATCCACTGTTTAAGAATGCTCACCACCTGCTCTTATGTCAAGGTCGTAGAGTCATTTTTGGAACTCACTGTGGTTGTTCGAAGCATGTGTTCTAGTAGTTTCCTTGGGAAAGGCTCATAGGAACAGCATTACTTACATTTACGCTATTTATGTTCCTATATCTTAACAGCAGTTGTTTTTCTTTTTTCCCTTTAAACTTGAAAGTCCATTTTCTTGGATATTAAAAAAAAACAACTGTCTCACATATTCTTTCTCTGGATATCCTATATATGTGACTCCAATTTCTTCTGACATAAAACATTTTTGTGGAAAAGTCTGATGGTAACCTGATGCTCTTTCCTTTATACATCATTTGCTCATTTTGAGCTGGATACCTATTTGTTTTACATTATTATTATTATTATTATCATTATTATTTGGTTTCAAGTTTTTATTTAAATTCCAGTTAACATGTAACATAATATTGGTTTTAGGAGTAGGAATTCTGCTTTTGATGAATCACTATTCATCATTTACACATAACACCCAGTGCTCAACACAAGTGCCTTCCTGAATACCCACCACCCATTTAACCCATCCCCCCAGCAGCCCTCAGTTTGTTCTCTATACCTAAAAGTGATACCTTTTTCAATATATATGTAATAAAACACATATATATTTACCTATGTAATAAAACACACACATATATGTATTTATATACATGATGTATAAATACATATATGTATATTTAAGGTCCTATAATTTGTTTGCAATATATCTATTTTTGGCCATTCGTGATTAATATCTCAGTTACATGGTGTGTCCTTTCAGTGTGTAGCTTCAAATCTTATATTTCAGAAAATTTTGATGCTTGTTCTGTGCTTTTGCTTTGGTTTTCTTCTTCCAGGACCCCTATAATGTAGATGTTGGACCTTCTCTGAATTTCTTCCATTTGTCATTTCCTTTCAAATCATCTTCATCTCTTTCTTCATTTCTCTTTGATTTCTTAAAATTTCCTTTTTCACTTTCTAGTTTTCTTTAGGCATCATCTGATGTATGTGATCACTTTATGTTCCTTCCAGTCAGTCTTCATTGTTTTATTTATACAGTTGGCCCTTGAACAATGCAGGGGTTAGGAGCACTGACATCACACTTAGTTGGAAATATGCATATAGCTTTTGACCACCCCCCCAAAAAAACTTAACTTCTAATAGCCTACTATTGACAGGATGTGTTATTGATAACATAGCCAATTAACACATATTTTGCATGCCATGTATATTCTACCCTGTATTCTTACAACAAAGTAAGCTAGAGGAAAGAAAATGTTACTAAGAAAATCTTTATAGTACTGTATTGCATTTATCAAAAAGTCTGCATATAAGTGGGAACACACAGTTCAAAGTCATGTTGTTCAAGAGTTGACTGTACTTCTTTCCTGAGTTCTAGCACCTTATGTAGGAATTTCTTACTTTTACTACTATTCTAGTCTTACAGAATCTGTATGTCTTTTAACTCATTTTGCCATGGCATGCTACAAATTGAGCCATTTGTGGGTATGTCTTTATGGTAAACTTTCACTCTTTATCAGGACAGTGTTCTGGTCCTTATTCTTTTTTCCTTACAACTTTTGCAGGGAATTTGACTTTGATAAATTTCTATTGCTCATTTTTATGCACAATTCGTTTTCCTGAGCTGTTTAGTATTTCCTCTCAGCTTCAGAGCTGTTTCTTCTGTTGTTTTGACATCATGATCCATATGGCAGCCTTCTTTCTGAGATTTCCTGGCTCTGTTACGGACAACAGACACCACCAATTTGATCTGGATCTATTTTTCCCTTCATCACTCTTGTCGCTGGCCTATTCAGTTTTGATTCCACTCCTGGGTGTTTTCCTTCAGTGTGGATGGAGCTAGGCAGGTGTTTTCCTGGTCTCAAAGACATTATGGCCCTGTAATTCATCTTGGCTTTTTTCCCACAGGTGCCTATACCTATTTTATATCTCCAAATTCATATGTTGAAACTCTAGCCCCCCCCCCCCAAAATGAAGATATTAGGAGGTGGGGCTTCCGGCAGGTAATTAGGTTTAAAAGAGGTCACAAGGCTAGAGCCCCCATGATGGCATTTGTGCTCTCATAAGTAGAGGAAGAGGGACGCCTGGGTGGCTCAGTGGGTTAAGCCTCTGCCTTCTGCTCAGGTCATGATCCCAGCGTCCTGGGATCGAGTCCCGCATCAGGCTCCTTGCTCAGTGGGGAGCCTGCTTCTCCCTCTGCCTCTGCCTGCCTCTCTGTCTGCCTGTGCTAGCTCCTGCTCTCTGTCTCTGACAAATAAATAAATAAAATCTTAAAAAAAAAAAAGATAAGTAGAGGAAGAGACCAGAGTCCGTCCTCTTTCTGCCATATGAACACATGATGTGAAGGCAGCCATCTATGAACCAAGAAGAGGAGCCAGACACCAAATCTGCCGGCACCTTGATCTGAGACCTTCCAGCTTCAGAACTCTTTGAGACAAATGCTTATTGTTTAAGTCACCCAGCCTGTGGTATTTGTTGTAGCAACCCCAACAGGCTAAGTCACCATGCAGATCATGTGGTTATTGCTTTGTCTGCACCTGCTTTGACTTGTGGTTTGTGAATTATGTAAGTTTGTTGTGAATGTTGTCTATGGATTTTGGTTTTTATTTAGGTATTCTGTTTATTTTCATGTGGGAATTCAAGGAGATTAAAAAATCATGCCAATGCCTCTGTCATCATTCCAGAAGACTCCTTGATTTTTTTGTTGTTGTTGTTGAATTTTGATCTATCATTTTTAAAAAAGATTTTATGTATTTATCTGACAGAGAGAAGAACACAAGTAGGCAGAGAAGCAAGCAGAGAGAGAGAGAGAGGAAGGGAAGCAGGCTCCCTGCTGAGCAGAGAGCCCGACGTGGGACTCCATCCCAGGACCCTGAGATCATGACCTGAGCCGAAGGCAGAGGCTTAACCCACTGAGCCACCCAAGTGCTCTGATTTCTCATTTTTATTTGTCTTTTCAAAGAACAAAATTTTAGCTTTACTAATATCATTTATTGCTTTTTTTCCTCCTGTTTGATTAATATCTACTTTTATCTTCTTTTTTCTTTCTGTTGTCTTCATGTTTTCTTGGCTAGTCTTTTTTATAAATTCTTGAGTTAAATATTTGAATGATTGTCAACCTTTATTCCTTTACTAAATATGCACTCGAGGCTATAATTTTCCCTCTAAACATGCCTTTAGCTGCTTCTCACAGGTTTGAGCTATATGGTGTTTATTAGTTTTCAGTTCCAGAAACTTTTTATTTCCATGCAGTTTCTTCTATGCTCCCTAAATTATTTAGAAGTGATTTTTAAATTCTGAAATGTGTTGGTGTTCTTGTGGTTGTTACTTAGTTTCTAATTTTATTATAATTCAGTAAAAAAATGTCTCCTCTAGGATACTGACTGGGTTTATGTTTAGAACTCTGTTGTGTTCATAAGTGGCCATGTCTTGTAAATTGTTTATATGTCCCTCAATCTAAATGTGTTTTCGCTAGTCGCTGAATGAAGGCTGGTCAACTGTGTATTTCAAATCTTCTAAATCCTTATTAATTTTCCTGGCTCATTGATCATGTGCTGAGATATTATATACATAATTTTTTTAAAGGTTTTATTTAATTATTTGACAGATAGATCACAAGTAGGCAGAGAGGCATGCAGAGAGAGAGGGGGAAGCAGGTTCCCGGCTGAGCAGAGAGCCGGATGCGGGGCTCAATCCCAGGACCCTGGGATCATGACCTGAGCCGAAGGCAGAGGCTTTAACCCACTGAGCCACCCAGGTGCCCCTATATACATAATTTAAACTGAGTTTTCAAATTAACCCTCAGAGGTAGATACTATTATAACTTTTTTACAAGTGAAAAGTCTGACATTCATAGGAATTATGCTGTTTTGGTCCTCCAAATTGCAAACTGAAGAATTACAATTAGAAGTCTTGATTGTACAGAGGCAGTGTTCAAATCTTGTTGCTAAACACAATGTTTACGTAAAATGTACTAAGCTCAACAGTATAAAAATTTTTTTTCCCAAAGTATACTGTGATACAATGTTGTTTGCTTGACTTGAAAGATTTGGTTTCTACATAAAACTTGCTCTTAACCCAAATTCTAATGCAAAAGCTAAACTGGCCACGTTTCTCCTTTGTTCTATACATGCATACCTGATTTTCAGAATAATGACCCTGAAACATTAAAGGAGATCAATAACTTTTCTAACCCATTAATGCTAGTATGGTAAGAGTATTTATATTTTATGTCTACTGATTTCTTGAAATCTGGGATCCATAACCACTTTCAATTAAGAGGATTATTAATTCAATTTATTCATCAGTCTGCAAGTCAGCCTAGAGCTATCAGGGAATAAATACTAGCTTCCTTTGGGACACTGCAATGCTAGTCGGAAGAGCCATAGTTTCACTCTGATAACCTCCTTCAAAATGAAGGCATTAGTATATACTTGAAGCAGAAAACCATAAGTATTCTAAGTATATGACTAACTTTTTCTGATTTGGAGTTGTTAACAATGTATTTCTGTTTGTAACTGAGAAAAAGTTTGAGAGCCATATTTTTTTTTTCATTTTGAAAATATTAACAGGTTGATAATAAATGGAAACACATTTATAAAAACATATGGCCACAAAGCACAAAACCATGGTCCAATGAACAGGACTTGATGAATGTCAGTTCTGCTAGAAAAGAGTAGTGTAATTATTGTAATTAGCTGCTTTATTGAATAAGTCTCCCACATAAAATGTCATAATTGGAAATAAGCAATTACTTAAAATTACATAGGTTGAAGGTGGTAAGTACGTCATTCAAGTGTATTTTAATTTTTCATGCACCTGTGAACCAAAGACTAATCCCTAAGTGCATATGACAGATCATGTACATAACAGAATGTTTTTATAAAATAAACTTTTTATAAAATCGACATTATGCTTGGAAAGAAGGAATTTTAAAAGGTGATTAGCGTAGGTGGCAACAAAATTAAAATGGTCATGTTACAATGTACACAAAGGTGAATATCATTATAATAGCATGTTTTGAAGCTTTGAAATATGTCTTAGAATGTGAATTTTGTGGAAAGGCAGTTTTAGATGATGGGTTGAGATCTTTGATCTTGTTATTTCAACATTACAAAATTCTGAACCCTGAAAAAACACCAGGCATTAAAGTTAAAAAATCTATAAATATGTGCACACACACACACACACACACACACACATGCACACACACAGTCTTCATTTGGACTCCAGGGTAGCTTACACATCATTGCTCTGTGTGTGAAACATCTTTTTATTTTTCTGTAAATTTCACTAGATCATAACCTACATACAAAATGGATGGTGTCTATTCCTTGTCTATTACATTGTCCTCCACTGTCCAGTCCTGCCTGTGATTTGTTTTTAAAATATATTTAAAGAGCAAATGCAATGCTTAATAGTAAAGATGACTCTTCTCTGTTCTACACGTCTTTTTCTTATGAAGTGAATCCTTGAAATTACAAATGCGAATTAGATAAAAATTACAGAGGAGGACTATTCATTTTGAAAGGCATCAATTCACTTGATAGGAAAATCTTGTGAAACTTGAGACTAAATGATTGGAAACTTAATTTTTTATGCTTGAATTGCATGACAATGCTTTCATTGCTAAAGCTTGGGGGCACTGGAGATTTGGCCTAATCTCCAACAACTCACACGTAACCAGCTAGCCTAGTATAATGATACCAAGGATGCAAAAGGTGAGGGAGAAGCAGTGTCTTCACAGACAGAAACGCTCCCTATCCAGTGCTCACTGGTGAGAAGTTGTAATATATGCTTTAATATATACCTAGCATAGAATTTCCTGGTTACAGCTCATATAAACAGAAAGACAAAGACTGAAAATCTGCACAGATTTAAAAAAAAAAAAAGATGAGTGGATTTATGATTCTGGGAGGAAGTGCCAGATGCTTTTAACCATGTAGCTGTTTGAGAATTTAAAATCCAAGGCACTCAGATAATACGAGGGAGCTGTGCTTGCTCTCCAAATATGATTTGATTATATTTGGACTTCAGATTCAAACAACAAGAACACCAGCACCAGGGAAACTGGAACACACTGAGACTGGCAATACACTTAATGGAAAGTAACACTTAGGAGTCCAACTGGATTCCACAAAGAAGAATGTTGAAACAGTAGAGCAACATGTAAATCTCACAGATAGAATGAGCTACAAACTCAGAGCTCTGACACCTGTTTTGAAGACAGTACTGAAAACTTGTGGTTAAAGCCTTCCCCATTACCTACAGAAGATGCTCGATCCGGAGATACATTAACTTTTGACCTTCAGTGGATGGACACTTAAGGGATGCAAGCAAATCACTGATAATCCCGAACCCAAAGTGACTGCACAGTGAAATATGCAAATTCCTCCTCTCATGTTGACTGAAAGCAGCAGAAAGTTTTTATTATCTGACTCCTTGCAATGGTTCGCATATGAAGGCCCTCAAGAAATACACATCAAACTGAAAAACCTGCAGTTGAACTCAGTTGCGTTTGGATCTGAGCTCAAAAATATCCTGCAAAGATCAATAAAAATGTAAGAAAAAGTTTTCATTTATATTTTGTATCTTTTTGTTTCCATTTTTGGGAGTGAATCAATTATCCACAAATACATTTTTAAGCTAAAGAGAGAAGTACGTAGGGTGTTCACATTGGGGCTGGCGAACCCTGCTTCTTCCCTCCCCCGGACCACACTGTTTGTAACTCCCCGGTGAGGTGGTGGTGTCATGTCGTCTCCCATTCTCCGCCCAGAGATGCGTCTTGAATGGCACTGCAGAGATGCTAAGCTATTATTTTAGAAAATTCTTTCAGAAGAGCAAAAGCCCTAAAGATGAAAATAGGCTGTTCTCCCTCTCTTTTTTTGGTGAGTAAACTATCCTGGAAATTATAGATCAGTAACTTACTATGTACAGAGTTACTGGAACAACTCATTAAATGCTCTATAATCACATAGAAGAATACAAAACACTGTCTGGCAATCAACAAGGCTTTGTAAAGAGTAAATCTTTCCGGAGCAATTTAATTTACTTCTTGAGGGTCTAAGACACTATATAGGCAATGGGGGTAGTCACTGAAATATCACACACACACAAAAACAAACTAAAAAAAAACAAAACAAAAAGCCAGCTCCATGAACAATGAAAACAAATGGGCAATTAATACACCAGGCTTAACTAGACCATTACAACCAAAGGTTAATTTGTGTAAGTAAAAGTCCTTGTCTTGATTGATGAATGTAAATCTATTTGCTTATGAATTCATGGTATGGTTTAGTGTCCGTAACCTTTCTTATCTGGTATTAGAAGCACATAACATATGCTTTGCCAGTGCAATGCTAGGCATTTAACATATATTATTTAACCCTCATAACAAACCCCCAAAATAAGAATTTTCTCTACTTTGTAGATGAGGATCGGAACCTACATCACTTATCACTATGGTCATAATTGCTTTTCCGCTCTGCTTCTCACGACGAACCCTTCCTTATGCCAAGCATCTACCGAGTCCTGCTCTTTTCCTGCCTGCTTCCCTCTCCACCCGGAGCACCCTCCTCCTGCACGCTCAAGCTTCCTGAGTGGGGGGGGGGTCGGGGGTTCCTGTCTCAGATTCCTGCAACACTTTGCACTTCCATGCATTTACTCATGTTTCTTCCCACTAAACTAAACACTTCTAAAGGGCACATCTCACATCTCATGCAGTGTTGAATTCCCATGGCCCCGAAGAGTGTCGGCTGAATAACAGGTGTTCCCCTAAACGTTTGCTGAACGACTGAGTGAGCGTGAAGACTTACGAGTTGAAAAGGTAAAGGAAACATAGTATTACTTGGATCGCTTTCCTCATTTTGTACATGGGTTAGCTGATAAGGGTGAGGGCTTACTGTGGAAATTACTACATGCTTAGCAGAGAGGAGGCAGGTAAGAGAGAGGACAGACATTGCCCTATTGTCAGGGAAACCCTCTGTTCTTTGTCATGTGACTTCCGAAACTGTACTAGGAAGTGCACGGGCACAAGGGGATGGCTGGGGCAGACCTCATCCGTGTGTCTGTCTCAGGCTGTTGTGACTGTGTGGTTCCCTCATGTTCTCTAGACACTGTGAGGTTCTGCCCCTGACATGGCATGGCAGCCAAGACAGCGGGGCAGAGAGATGGGGGGAGCTCAGCTAAAGGACGATGAGAGTCCCCGCATCCGACCATGGAGGGGAACCCTGACTTCACGGAGATGATTCACTTGGGAGGACAGAGTGGGCTGCTCCCATTACCAGGTTACTGGAAAAGCAAGGTCACATCTCAATTTACTAACAAGCACTCTACTTAAGAAACCCAGAGTTTAATTGCAATAATAGGGACCCCCCAAAATGAGTAGAAAACCATTGCCTTTTGCTTGAAAACTAGAAAAACTCCTCTCAAGAGATACGGGTTATCCTTTAATCAGGAGGAGAGGAAACCCCTGGTTGATGCCCCAGGTGGAGAAGCGGGAGGAGAGAGGGAGGGGGGATTAGCCTTGGGAATGCCTGTTTCTATGGAATCGGAAAGGCAAAGCACTCTTTCCTCTCCTTTTCCTTTAGGATCTACAACAGTAACATAAAGATTTTATGTTTTTGCTTGCTCGTTTCATATTCGGAGAAGGACAGGTATTTTAAACGACGTGATAAAGGTAATCAGAACTATTTTTTACGAACACGGTGTCTGCGAAGCGAGGCTGCCATGGAGTTACTCAGGGTTGCTCAAAGCCAGGGTGATGACTGGGAGAAGATCCTGCCTGCCGGGTGCTTTCATGTTCCCTGCATCACTTACTCAAAAACATCCCCACCTTTTGTTGTCAGGTTTTTGTTTTCCTTTGTTTTGTTTTATCCCTTTACTCACGATCTTCAGGTTCCTGGGCACTCAGTGTTCTCCTGGGCGAGAGCAAAAGTGATTCCTTGTAGTCTAGCGGGAGTCAGAAGTTTCTCCTTACAGGTAATCATGAAGGGTGAAGTTTTCTCTTAGTGTTCCTCTTTTTCATGTCATAGGAATCACTGAGAAGCCAGCCCCTCATTTACTTTTTTTTTTTTTAAAGATATTATTTATTTATTTGACAGAGAGAGATCCCAAGTAGGCAGAGAGGCAGGCAGAGAGAGAGAGGAGGAAGCAGGCTCCCCGCTGAGCAGAGAGCCCAATGAGGGGCTCGATCCCAGGACCCTGAGATCATGACCTGAGCTGAAGGCAGTGGCTTAACCCACTGAGCCACTCAGGCGCCCCTTACTTTGTATTTCTTACTACTCTTCGAGGAAAACCAGTCTCAGTTTGTGTTGTACAGTGCTGGGGGAATTTCTTCACATGGAGTGAGAAACCTTGCCGTCCCCTTGACACGGCCTGGCATTTCCGAAGGCAGCTGGGGCTGTCACAGAAATGTCCAGGTGCTCCCTGAAAAACAGTTTATCAGAGGAGCTAAGAGAGGTGTAGTCTCTGTTCCAGGATTTTTGTCGGTGTTTCTGTAATTTTATGTGGCTTTAGGGTTTCTTAAGAAAAACAAAAAAGGCTTGGCATATTTAAAAATTCAAAACACCAGACTGCTCCCTCTTCTATTTCTGTTCCCCTTATGTATCCTCATGTTGAAATTCGCTAAGCTGGTTCTCTGTTTTGGGTGTTCCTGGCTGCTGGCTCTCAACAAAGGCAAGAGGTTCCAAGTATTTATGAGGAATGGCAGGAGCTGATGCTTCTGAGGCTGGAAACCCTGGGAACTTGAAAGGGGTGAAGGTGACTTTCCTGGAGGCCCAAATAAAGCCAGAGCTTTAAGAAGGAAAGGTAGCATGGAACAAATCTTGCTGCTGCTGCCACACCAGGGTAGAGGCTCCTGAGATGAAAAGAAAATATGTTCTCTACATCTCCCCTTCCCAACTGGAGCATGGACCCAGAGAATGAAGCTCATGGGGGGATAAATGACATTAGCCCAACTGTAGGTTACCTATCACGGGCCAACGAGGCTTGCATGGGATGAAGGCCAACCTGACCATCACTGATTATGTTCCTCATGTAAGATCACATGTGGTGTGTTGGAATCAGTCAACCTTACAGTTGGGGGACTGCCTGGGGTCTTCAGAAAATTCTAGTCTCCTTTAAGATGCTGAGTGACTTGGAGACCACCAAGGAGCTGTGTCTTTGCTAGTTCTTTACATTTTAGGGGATTATAAGAAAGTCTCATTTGTAAGATTACAGAATAAAAAGATAACTGCCATCTTCCTTTTGGCTAGTTAAAAAGAACTGTCAAATGAGAAGGTAAGAAGAAGCCACAAAAATATAAGGACATTAAGGCAATCAGAAATGGCATTTGAAATTCTCTGTGACCTAACCCAGGGAACGCTGGGGCAGGGACGGTGGCGGTCACCCAGTGGGGTGCACAGAATGTGCCAGAGTCTCCTCAGACCACCCTCCGACCACCTCCACCTCTGCCAACAACTTTTTTATCTTCTTCCTCACGAATTTCAAAACACTCTGTTCAGGAAGTGTGAGAAACATCACGTTTGCTTTCAGACAGAGAATAAAGTTTTGTGGGTTAATTTCAATTTTGTGTTTCCAGTGGGATAATGTTCTTAGTGATTTAAAAGAGCAGGTAGGGGATTTATGCTGACTTTGGGCATAACTACTACCAGCTCTTGGTGCTCTTCCTGGAGATAGCAGGTCGGAACCACAGCCCAGGCTGGGGGTTCATTCCACCCCTTTGGCCTAAAGTCTGCTTCTGGAATAAATTTTAAAATTAAACAATGTGTGTTCTAGTATGAAATATGCAATTTCAGGCTGATTGGCTGAAACCAGGCCACTATCTTCCCACCCGATTATCCACCAACATGAGCACTTTCATGTCCATGCCCTGTAAATAGTATTGAATGAAATATAACTATGGAAAAGAAATGTGACAAATCTACTAATTTTTTTTTAAATAGTTGAAGTCTTTAAGGAGGATATTGAGTTCATGTGCACGCATTTTGTGATTTCCCACTCAAAATTTAAAAGCAAAGGATGCTGTCAGTTGAGATCAATTTAGTGGCTTGGGAGATTAAGTAGAACAATTATTTCAAAAATACAGAAGAAAAACAGAGATGGCAGTCATGAGGGAAAAGGAAAGAGAAAAAAAAGGAGCAGATGGAAAAGTAATCATTGAACAAGTAATAAATGAAAATTTTCCTGACAATATCGCAGTCTACTAACTGAAAAGACTCCCTAGTTATAGCAGCTTTGGTGAGAAAAGACATACAAAATATATCCTGGTAAGGTTTCTGAACCCCCAGGATATGGAGAAAGTCTTAAAAGCTTCCTCAAACCAGAAAACCTACCAACCAACCAACCACCAAAGAAAAACCTTATTACCTTCAAATGAAAAAAAAAATGACATTGGCATCAGGCTTGTCCTCTGCAATGTTGGAAAAGAGAGAGAAGTAACATCTGTAGGTGACTGAAGAAAATCAATAAATGGAAACCCCTGACCAAGAAGAGACATACTACAGAGAAACCATCGTCATCATAGTTGCGAACAAAATCACAGAACTGCGTCAGAGGACCGGATGCTATGGAGAGGGAAGGGGGAGACATGGGGAGGGGCTGGGAGAAAAGAAGCAGAGGAGGAAGGCACAGATAGGAGTAAAGCCTAATTCTTGTGGGGTGGGGGAACGGAGAATCTTAAAGGATGGAGCTGGTATTTGGTTTTCATGTGATAATGAAGAAATATGTATTTGATCATAAGCAACAGAAAAAGGGCAGCCACAATTCAAAGGAATAAAAAAATAAACTAGGACTTCTGAAGTAAAATACTTGCAAGCGAATTAGATGCTTCTGCAAACTCTAATGTTCAAGATCTTTTACAAATTCTGTTATTGATCTATTCTTTCCTTTCCTTCTTTTCTTTCTCTCTCTCTCTCTTTTTTTTTTTTTTAAGAGGGGGAGAGAGTGAGTGAGTAGAAGGGAGGGGCAGAGGAAGAGGGAGAGAGAGAGACTCTTAAGCAGGTTCCATGCCCAGTGCAGAGCCTGACACGGGGCTCCATCTCACAACCCTGAGATCATGACCTGAGCTGAAACCAAGAGTCAGACGCTTCACCTCATTTTCTAACTCAATCTCTCATTTTCTAACTGTGGAATCCGAGGGAAAAAAATTCCCTATCCACTTTTCAATGATCAATAGATAAATCACAACATGAACAAGCTAACATACATCGTGACAATTCCTGCCACATACTAAGCACGTGGAAATTATTTTGACTGATTTTAGAGACACTCGCTCTGGTTTTTTCCCCTGACACAATAACTGGAATAAACATGGTCTCTTGCAACAGGCAGCATACAGGCCACTGTTAAACCTGGGCTGACTGTTAGTAATCAGTCTTCTGCATGTGAGAAAATGCGGGGTTGGGGAGGCTCTCTCCTCTCAAAGTCACAGGGTTGCTATCTGGCACGGCACAAAAGCTGACGTGGACAAATTGCAAAATTTAAAATTCACAAATTTACAAATGTTAGGTTTAACGATTTCTTCTACAAACAAAATTATTTCCTTCACTGTTCCCTTGAGACATTAGATGTCAGGACCCCACATAAGCCCAAAGTTATATAGTCCCTTTCTCTAATATATATGCTTAAGAAAACTTCAGTAATTTGAAGTGGCGATTCTTACCTTTTCTTAATTCAAATTTCATTAGTTAACCTTTAGTGCCATCTTGGTTTCTGGAGCAGAATTCAGTGGTTCGTCACTTCTTTACAACACCCAGTGCTCATCACAACAAATGCCTTCTTTAATCCCCATCCCTCATCTGGCGCATCCTCCTCCCACGTCCCTCCACTCTGTCCACCTCTCTGTTTATTCTCTGTCGTTAAGATTCTTACTTTTTGGTCGATGTATTTGTTGTCTTCGATTGCAGACCGTTTGGAGTGATCACACGAGGAAGAGGTGGACGGAAGGCTTCGTAAGAGGCAGCAGGTGTCCTGTTGCTGACGATCAATGAACTGCTTCATGAAACTTTCCCTTTGCAAATGAATCACACACACGTCAAGCATTGTTCATGAAATGGATGGCATTTTACAATGATGCGTTGGCCTGAGCTCAGATAAAGGTGACAAAGGTTCATAGAAAATAAGACACAGCATGCTAAGAGTGGTGTTTAGACTTAGATAGCAAAGTAATTAATTTAGAGAAAGCTTCCTGAATTTCCAGTAGTTTTCTTTTAAAAAAAAATAATGTCCCTGAAATAACTTTTAAGCAATAATTTTCAGTCATTGATGGTATTTTTTAAAATCCCATTGTGGTAATATGTTTTTTTTTTTAATCCCCTCTAAGATTTGGAAGAATTAGTTCATCTCTCTGACTTCTACTCATCATAAGAATCCTCAAGAGATAATTTCACATTGAAAAACTCAAAATAACTCAAAAGAAACTTGCTTCATCTGATCTCCAAAGCATGGTGAGAATTCAAATAACATCTTTTCAAATAACCACTAATCTTGAATCTAATTTGTAGCTCTTTTATATTTCCAATTTTGAAGTTAAAATTTTTTAAAAATCAGAAATGCAAATATATTTCCATTTGAATTTTAAATATTATGGCACCAAAACCAGTCTCATATTTTTATAACCCCCACACAATTATTTTTAGAACTAGTTACATCAAAATATCATACTGGGGGCACTTGGGTGGCTCAGTTGGTTAAGCAGCTGACTCTTGATTTTGGCTCAGGTCATGATCTCAGGATCGTAGGACTGAGCCCTCCATCAGGCTCCTCACTCAGCACAGAGTCTGCTTGAGATTCTCTCTCCCTCTCCCCCTACTCTCACTTGCACACATGTGCACTGTCTCTCAAATGAATAAATAAATAAAATCCTTGGGAAAATGTTATATTTCCATTATGCTAAGTGAAATAAGCCACTCACAAAAAGACAACTGTTACATGATTCCACTTACGTGAGGTACCTAGAATAGTCAAATTCATAGAGACAGAAAGTAGAATGGTGGTTACTGGGGGTTAGCAGTATAGGCAATGGGGAGTTACAGTTCAATGTGTGTAGCTTTTTGGTCTTGCAATAGAAAGAAAAGGGTCTGGATGTAGATTGCATAAGAACATGAACGTCCTTACCACTACTAAACTGTACCTTTAAAAAGGATTAAGATGATACATTTAATGCTAAATGTATTTTAGCACAACATTAAAAAATTAAATGCACATGCAATCTAAAAAAATAAAAAATCTCATATTGCAACTGTTTTGGTTCTATTTGTAATTTTTGCGCTACGACTGAAATAATATCCTTTAATTATTAAAAATAAATGTTTTAAACCATCATTTACGCAAATGCTTCGCTGAAGGGCAAAGTGGTAGGAAACCAAATTAATCTAAGTGGAAAATGCCATGTTTTTTCTTTTAAAAATGGAAGAAAAGGGGCCATTAGAGCTTGAGGTGAGTGGTGGATAAGCCATTTCACCAGGGTTTTCCTTTTAAGGTTGTATCCATGCTGAATTAAGAAGAGGTTAAAGAGGAGAAGGAATGAGGTACCATTTTCTCCCGAAGTAGTTACATTGTTTATGATGCATAAAGAAACAATGACAACAGACTTAACGTGTTTTTAAGCCAGTCTTTATAATGCAATACTGTTCTTCATCTAAGATGCATTAAAGAATTTTTAAGCTTGAAAAAAAAGGGAAGACAAATCTATTGTAATCAGACATGATATTCTAAATGAACGCTATTACAGTAATACAGAAACCTGACTGGTGACATTTCTCTATTTACTTGAGAATAAAAGGCCACAGGAGGCACGTTTATCCCTATAATGGCTGAAGGTCAGAGGTTGGGGTCTACCTGCAACCTTGAGCGTCTGTGCCAGTTACCTGGGGAGTGGAATCCCTGAGGGGCATCTCAGGGAGAAGCAGGCAGAAACAACCTTCTTGTTTTGGTGAATGCTACCATCAAATGGCTGTTCTGAATAGATTGCTTAAAGGGGACAATGGTTTTTAAAGCAGAGCTAGAGAGAGTAGGAATAGAAATAACTTAAAAATAGAAAAAAAATATCCTCTTTCATACATGAATTTGAAAGGCTGAATCAGATTTAAGATAAATCCTTGACAGTGTATGTGGCATATACAACGAAATAAATGGGTTAATACCTGATTTTAGGAACGGTAAAATCTGAAGGAAGCTTTGAGATTTTCACCATTTGCGGTCTGTTTGGAAATTTCTCAAAGATTCGAAGTCGCAAAGGGAGCTTCTCTTTGGTGTCCGCGTTCGCTTCACTTTGCTTTAACTAAAGAAAAAAAACAGGAAGAAGCAAAGGGGGGACTTACTGTACTCTCAAGTCCCAGGTGGCAACGAGCTTTTTTTGCATCGGGGGGACAGTGAGTTGGCGCACGACGAACGGTAGATGGCAGCAGAGTCCCACCAGTGCACTTTCCCACCCGCCACCTCCCTGCCCAGCGTGCGCAGGAACTGGAACCACCCGCAACACAAAACGCAAACTGAACCAAGCGGAAAAACTAAACCAGAAAAAATAATTCGAAGAAAAAAAAATTAGGTTCTTTTATTCCTAAATATAAACCCCCTTTCACACCAACCATTATTTTTTCACTTATCTCTAGCACACACAATAGCATAACAAAATTCATTTTATACAGATATGTGCTAGAACAGGAAACCAAAAGAATAAAAATAAACGGAACTCCAAAGTCTCCTAAGTGGTAATACCTGTAAAGAGAGAAAATGTCAAGAAGACGGGTCATTTATTCTAGCAGATTCAAAAAGCAAAGCTCAAAACGGAAACAACGCATTTGGTACCTACAGGGACCCTTGTTAATGTCCTTATAAAGATGCTCGGGAATTATTACATTATATGTCCTAAAATATCTTTGCAAGAAATGACAAGCAAACGGTATTCATCATCTATCTATGTACAGGATGGTTTTTCTATTTTTCACATCTGTTTAATATTTCTACAAATTAGAGTTCAGGGAGCCTGAGACATGACATCATTAAATGGCACCAGCGCTGAGCGAAGGAGCCCTCATGAGGGTGGACTTGGCCGGCGGAACCCTGGCCTGGAAATTGGAGTAGGGTGCCTCTACCCCTCTCATTGCACCTTATTCTCTCTCTGAGGCTGCCTTCTCTGGCCAACCTCCCTTACTTCTCTCGGAGCTCTCTATAGACGAGGCTAACCTCTCCACCTGCACCCATCTCCGATTCCGCCCTCCAGCCTGCATCTCGGAACCCTGATCCCGTCCCAGGGTCCACACATCAGGCAGCCTCTCTGGGGGGTTCGGGAAGCATGTTTCCAACACCACCAGCTTCTCATCCCTTGCTGGGTAGGCTTTTACTTTATAATGACAGCCTGTCTCCGGTTTGTGGAAAGATGAGCAGGGGAGGCCGAGAATATTTTTATAACTCTTGTAACGGGAAGAAAGGCGGCAACTCTTCCCTCCTTCCCAAGCGGGGGTGTCCAAACTGGCCAGAGAGGACAGGAGCGCTGCGTTTGGGGGAACACCCAATCTCAATACAATATACGGCTCAGGTGTCCAATAGGTTGTGAACTCATAGTGAGATTATAGTCTTATTTCTAGTTCAGAAAACGTGCGTCATTTCTCATCGACTTCGGAAACTGTTCTTACGTTTCTGTTTTGTATAGTATTAATATTTTACTGTAGTCAACATATGTCTTATTTAATGTGGAGGTTTGTCTGTGGATTTCTGACTTGGGTGGTGACCTCATTTAGAGAAGAGGAGACTGGCGTTCGTTGCCTTCCTCTCTCCCCAGAAGGAACCCCACGCAGCATGCTCCCAGTCATTTGATGGCTAGGATGGTGAGAGTGATGAAGAATTAGCTCCCAAAGGTGCAGAACACAGACTGCTAGCATTCCCATGAGATACAGGCAATTTAAAAAGTGGCTCTGGGGGCGCCTGGGTGTTTCAGTCGGTAAAGTGTCCGACTCTTGGTTTTGGCTCATGTCATGATCTCTGGGTCGTGAGATCGAGCCCCACATTGGGCTCTGCGCTCAGCAGGGAGTCTGCCTGGGATTCTCTCTTTCCCTCTCCCTTTGCCCCTTCCCAGCGTGCATGCGCACTCTCTCTTTCTCTTAAATAAATAAGTCCTAAAGCCAAAGAAAATTGGCTCCATACATAAACAAAGAAATTCATGAGGAAGAGGCTCATTTTCCAAAAATTTATTGGTATAACTAATAGAAAGATATTTGTCAATGGTAAAAAGAGCAGACAGAAAAAGAAAACGCAGTTAATATGTTAAGTCAGACCAGAGAGAAAGGCGATTATATAAGGCCAAAGACAGGCTGAGAAGATAGGGCAGAAATGAGGTATTTAATTCATGCCTTTGCAGACTCATTTATTGACATATCGGTAGAGTCACTTAAAAATCAAATCCCAAAGGCCAGGTTCCCTGTGAAGTTCTGGGGATATAAAAATATCTAAGACACAGTATTTGCTCTCATGGAGCCTACACTGTGATGGAGAGATGGGTCCATAAACAGATAATGACAAACATAATAGCTGTTCTAGCTGAGGTACAAAGTGCCAGGAGCTCAAGGTGAGGATCAAAGGGAGAGAGAGGAAAAAAAATAAGATGATGCTACTTTTATTTCCAGAGGCTTCTCCCAGGATTCTGGAGGTTGGACTCTCTAAATCACGGGGACCGCAGTGCTCTCTTCTCTCTCATGGCTCTAGGAAGGAGTCCTTCCTTGACTCAGCTTCGTGGCAATCCTGGTGCTCCCCGAGCCACGTAGCTGCCTCACTGCATTATCTGCCTCTGAGATCACCAGGCCTTCTTCCTTGTGTGTTTCGGGGTCTCTCTGGGTCTCCTTTTCTTTTCTCTGACAAAGATACCAATCATTTAAATTAGGGTCCCCCTCAAGGCAGTACGATCGTGACAGATCATGTCTGCAAAAACCTAATTTCCACCTAAGGTCCCATTCTGAGGTTCCAGGTGGACATGGATTTGGGGGGCTCACTACCAAATCCACTGTATAAGGTAGTTTAAATCCCAGCGTGTGGTGACTTGGACACTTTCTCTTTACCCCGAGGCTATCAAGGCTAGGAGGACAAGTGTCTTAGCAGGAGGATCCTCGCAGGGGCGGGTGTGTTTCATTACTCGTATTCAGGTCCGGCTACAATATTTGACACAAAGTCAGCTAAACAAACATATGTCGAATGAATCAGGACACAGTCGTTGGCAGAACTACACTCTTCAGCAGATAACTAGCAAATGAAAGAAAGGATTTTAGGTTTATCTGGAAGGGTAGAGAGATAAGCAGAAAATATCCATTTGCCGATTGAATACATTTGCTGGCGTGGGGTGTGAGTGTCCCTAGATTCACAGAAGAGAATAAAGTCAGACTCTTTGGCATTTCACCTGAGCTTCCAGTTACCGTTGGTGAACTGATTAACGTTTAGAATAAGTTTAGACGTAATATTTTGTAGCATTTAATCAAATATCCTAGAATATCATGGTTAATATATGTAGGTTATCAGTATTAAAATATAGCTTTTATGATAATGTTTTTATTGTTTGTAATGTTTTTAATATACTTTTTTACTACCTAATGTTTTATTTTATTTTTAAAAAAGATTTTATTTATTTATTTGAGAGAGAAAGAATAAGAAAGAGAGAAAGAGCACAAGAAGGGGAGGGTCAGAGGGAGGAGACTCCCCGCTGAGCAGAGAGCCTGATGTAGGACTCCATCCCAGGACTTCAGGATCATGATCTGAGCTGAAGGCAGTCACCCAACCGACTGAGCCACCCAGGGGCCCCTGCCTAATGTTTTAAAAATGGAACTTGTCTCATTCTACTTTGCATTAGCAAAGTTACTTATTCCTTCCCAAACCTGTAAACTACTCAGGGAGAACATTCTATTTTAATTTACTTCTTCTTTTAAAAGATTTTATTTAGGGGCGCCTGGGTGGCTCAGTGGGTTAAGCCTCTGCCTTTGGCTCAGGTCATGATCTCAGGGTCCTGGGATCGAGCCCTGCATGGGGCTCTCTGCTCAGCAGGGAGCCTGCTTCCTCCTCTCTCTCTGCCTGCCTCTCTGCCTACTTGTGATCTCTGTCAAATAAATATTAAAAAAAAAGATTTTATTTATTTATTTGAGGGAGAGAGAGAGCGCACAAGCAGGGGGAGCAGCAGAGGGAGAAGCAGGCTCCCTGCAGGGAGCCTGATGTGGGACTTGATCCCATGACCCTGAGATCATGACCTGACCTGAAGGCAGATGCTTAACCTACTCATCGACCCAGGCGCCTCTATTTTTAACTGACTTCTATGGTATCTTCTAGACAGTAGAAATATATAACTGTTTGCGAATCAATGAATTAGAATTCATCATGAATTGATCATGGAACTGTAAGACCACAAGGAGCAAAGGAGAAGGTCTTTTCGATGACATAGAAGGTTCCTCAGGATCCTGCAAATCCTCTCTAGTGTCAGGTGTCATGGCTCCACAGATGCACAAATGGGCCCGTTAAACCAAACAAGGACAGGTGGATGCGTGGATGGCGGATGTATCAGATCTCACTGCAGAGGCACTGGCTAGAATCTTCTATGAGCAGGAAGGGGCCTCTGTGAACAGCAGCTGCCAAGTGCTCCTTCTGCTGTTCACAGTTAAGCAGCATCAACTAGAGCCAGTAGCCCAGCAAATCCTCTCCCAGGCACACAACTACCGGAAACATACCCACATGCCCGCCGCAGCCTCGCCAGCCCACAGCCGTGCCCAACCGTGCGCTCCTCAAATGCCCATCGTGACATTTTTATGAATTTGAGTCAATAAACTATATCCAAGCACAAGGGCTTGGGTGAATTTTACACACTAACGTTGAATGAGCGAATCCCGCCAAAGCCAACAAGGACATCCTGAATGATTCCATTTACAGAGAGTTAAAACCACTGCTCTATCCTGCGCCGTGCCAGGACAGAGGTCATGCCGGGATGGGGTGAAGTATCGTGACTAGAGCGTATATGGGGCAGGGATCCTAAGAGAAAGTGGATCTTCTGGGTGCTGGGTGTGTTCAGTTGATAAAAGTTCGGCAAAATGCCTTTTTCTATATGGATCATAGAACCCAGTAAAAAGTTTAAAAGAAACAAGGACCAATGATGGAATGGAGCAAAATCATCTAATTCTTACTCTACTGTGATGAATCACCGTAACCTGGACCATTTCTCCTTTCCTAGTCCATGACCTTGGCCAAGATACGAAATGAGAGAAAAAGGCCAAAGAGCAAGATGGGACTGGCGTGTGCGGAGGCTGCAGGGTGGGACAAAGATGAGGCAGCCAGGGCAAACCGAAAAGTACCACCTGGTTCTTGGAAGCCACTTTCAAGTTTCTTAATGTGTGATAAACCCTTTTAGGCAAACTTGTCCCCCTTTCTTGCATGTAAGCACAGATTTCTCCATGATTAAATGTACTTCGATGAAATGAGTAATATGGATTATGCTGAATACACAGGATAATAATTTAAGATCAGTATACCATACCACAAAAGAAGATCTTCTAACGGATAGTAGTTATAACTGTAAATGTTCACTTAAAAATCATTCCAAAGATCATAACCCTTGAATGCAAGGAACCTAGCGGAGCGAATCCAAGATTTTTGTCTTTATGTTGAAAAAGCTAATGTAAAGACCAGCACAAAGGAAAGAGTTTATAATGCCTTCAACGGAGCCCGAAGTCTGGCTATCACGAATAGATCTGATGATAGATTTGTAACAGACTCACATGGTTAAACAAAACAAAACAAAACTACAAAAACCCCACATTTGCAAAAAAGAAATCAGAATCCAAGAGATAAATTCAAACCTTGAGCTTTAAAATATATAAATCATCTAAGCTCGGTGCTGTTCTATAGCTCAGCATCTGTCTCGAGGAGATATGGTTACACATTGGGCGGCTGAAAGCCTTTTGCTTTCCTTGTGCTTCTCAAGAGAGTCTGGTGTAATTGCTCTGCCTCATCACTTCCATCTTCCATACCCCAGCCTGTGCTTTCTTCTGTTAAAATATTCAAACACTATTCAGTTTTCAGTTCCTTTCTAAACAAATAACTGAATTGAAGGATTATGTTAAATAAAAATTTTTGTAATTTCTGGTGTGCTCTTTGCAAAGAAAACAATGTAAGAGGCATTCAGACTTGGGAGAGATTCTCATTTTAAAATCTAGCTCACACTAGTTTGAAAAATGCACGTAGACCTGTAGGTTAATGTAGCTGAAGAGTATTTTTTGGCAGCTCAATCTATGAAAAATGGCCACATTATAGGCAATCTGGAGAAAGAGGTTCCTCTCTGTCACCTGAGTCAATGAAGGCTGAATTCTCTTTGCTTCTTTATCCCGTGGCTTTGGTCAGTTTTGCTGGATCTATACATGACAGAGTAATTCAGAACTGAGACTCTTCCTAAAGCATAAACTATTATTTTTCCAGCAAGTTTCTCTTGCTATTTTGCATCTGTGATTTTATAACCCCCGTTGCATGGCTTCTGGGTTAAAACAGATGGGCTATCTGGAGTAATGATCAAACGTGTTGTTTATTAATATCCCTGTGTCCCCGTGTTCCTACAAAACCTCGATCTGAAATACAAAGAATATTTCTCACTAGGCTGTTGAGTCCAATAAAGAGTTTCTTAGAAGGGAGGACATTTTCTTTTCTTGCCCTGGGCAAAAGGCCTTCAGCCACATGACCGAACATAAGACAGCACTACAATACACGTTAAAAAAAAGTGTTTTAAGTCACTAATTCTCCCCTCCGCCCCCAACTTTTACCAAAAATCTGGAATATATCCAGTACTTCCAAGGTCAAATTGGGGCTTTATTGATACACACTGGAGGGCTCTATTTCTTGGCTTGTGGACGGCAAAATATACATTTTAATATGACAGCTGGCACCCCAAAATGTTCCAAGTAGCTTCATAACATCAGTTGATGAACAGCATGCAGTGTTTCTTTCGTGACATCATTCAACAGACTCAGAGATGTTACTCAGTCATCCTTACAGTCTGGCCCTGAAGAAAATGGGGGAGAGGAGGGGTGTTCTTTGGGGAACTGGTGCCCTGAGGACTTAGGTGGCTGTTTTGTGCTTCCCAATCTGGGGGATCAGCAGAGCACTTATGAAGCGCTCTTACTTTATAAGTCATATGACATCCCTAAGATTTACACAGCCCCAAACCTACCATCTTACAGACTTGACATGTCCTCAAGGTTACTTTGGGGAGCAGTGTGAGTACCAGGTGCAACAAGGCTAGGCTAGCCAAAAACGTAATGTAAGTGTAATGTAAATGCAATGTAAGTAACATTTTTGTTACTTACAAAAATGTAAGTAAGGGGGAGGAAAACCCTATTCAAAACCAGATACCAAATTATGTTGAATGGGTAAGTTTTCCTTATATGACGGTCCCTTGAAGTCCTATTAATGGACCTAATGATTTCGTAGAGATAGTAGTAATGAGCACAGTTTGCTTCTGGTATTTTTTTTCCCCCTAGGTCCCAAACATCTCTATTTTACATTATATTTCTCTTGTGTTATTCAAGCAAGACACAGTTGTTTCCATTGGGAAAACTTACTGAGTCATAGAAACTTGTTCATTATGATAAAAAATGCATTTTTTGCTTCACTTCAGATGAAATTATATTAGGATTCCATGTAAACTAGATAGTCGGTTCTTGTTATGAGACGAATATTCAGTAAGCAATAGGAAAAAGCCCACACCAAAGGGAATTCACTATATATATATGTATATATTGTGTATGCATATATGTGTGTTTATATATATTTATGTGTGTATGTACATATATATATGTATATATACGCTCACATAATTGTCCTCCCTGTTTTGATTCAGAAAACACTAGAGAAGACAGTCTCCATAAAAACAGTAACAAAAAGTAAGAAGATGTGGATTTAAAATTTTGGTCAGTTTTATAATCCCTTAACCACTTTGGATTTCAACATCCTCAAATGAAAAATGAGGATCTTCCTCCTTTTATATAAATGCCAGATATATAAGTGAGCTAGTATATTGCCTGTAATTTTAATTACTCAAGGGAAATGTGCTATAAAACCCACAACTCTCACGATGCCACTGTAGATACTAGCTCTGCAGGGAAGTGCTCTCATCTCAGCAAGTGGGGACGAATACAGAAAACACTCACCCGCTGGGCCGTCCACTCTCCTCCATCCAGCGTGGGACTCCCTCAGCCTTTCCCACGCTCCAGCTTCTGCCCCTCACCATGTGGTTTATTTTCTCAAGACTCTTGATTTACATAGAGAGTGCCGAACACTTCTCCTGATCTAGTGTTCTTCCCTAGTCCCTTCCCTTTTCAAACTTCCTTCTCAAAACAGTATGCTGTTCCTTTTCACTACCTTCCTACTCTATCTTCCATCCTCTTGGGTCAGGTTTGGGTCTCTCTCCAGCCCCTAGCGGGGAGGATGCTCTCACCAGTCACCTACATTCCTTGTGCTGCTGAAGCCAGCGGCCGCTCGGGCATCCTGGGTGTTTTGGTTTGTTTGCTTTTTTGATCTTATGCCACTCCTTAAACTCCCTTAACTGGGTTTCCATCTTGCCCCTTGAATCCCATTTTTCTTTTCAGAACGCTTGAGAAAGAAACACCATCGTGTTCCTGGTCCTTAAAGGAACTCAAGGATGGTCAGTTGTGTATAGAAGCATAAATGGCATAAATGACCTCCCCCCCCAACCCCACCACCTCCCCATGCCTTCCTTGCTCTTTCTACTCCAACAATATTGGCTTGCGTGTCCCTCCCACAGTCCTACTTCAGGTCACGGATGTGTGCCTCCGAACATACCTCACTCCCCGCCCCCCGCGCAACACACGTTCCTTCTAACCTTGGTTAACTCCCTCAAAAACTATCTCCTCCAGGAAGATTTCTCAGAATAGCAACAATTGGGAGCTGAAGCAGTAAACCTGAGTGCTGGACACTGTGCTGGACACTTGGCCTCCCTGCCATTACTCAATCCCCGGTTTAGCCCTGGGTGTAGCTCCGGCCTGTGGCATGTTACAAATATGGAAACTGAGGTCACAGGAGCTTACATCAGCTGCCCAAGGTTGCACGGCTGCAAGTGGGAGCGCTAGGATGTGACCGCAATCTTTCCGATTCTGGAGGCTGAGCTTCTAAAAACTGTTTCGTACAGCCTCATCAAAACATTTTCAAGCAAGAGATGCAAGAGATGCATTTTTCCTTCTGCAATTTTGTACCTGCCGTTTCTTGAATATGGGATATTTTCTCCCACTTCGCTAACAACATTCATCATTTTTAGACACATCTTCCCTCCCTGCTTCCAATCTGAATTAGGCATGTCCTCCTTGACATTCCTTGAGTTTTCTACAACCTTAGTGCTCAGGCCTTTACACCATAACTTCCCAATTTTGTGCATGTCTCCCCTATTAAGACAGCACATTTTAAATTAAGAACAGGACTCTGTGCCCTGTGGCCTCACACCACACATTTACACACACAGGACAAAGATAACACAATGGTGATGAGATGGAGAACAAAAAAAGCAGAATCAGTGGAGTCCCACAGACAGGCCAAAGTGGCCCGTTTGTGATATTTCTCATTTTATTATCCTTTTCTTAGGTTCTTCACAAGGTGGAAGCAACCATATTTGACCAGAACAAGCAAGTCTCCCAACTTCAGTTGGGTTATTTCACTGATAAAGATGAAGAAAGAGAAATGACAAGCCTCATCAGATTTTCTATTAGAAAAAAATCATAGAGAGTGTTTGGGTCCTGGCGAAATACATGCTCTCAACTTTTTAAGATAAAAAAAAAGCATAACTAGCTATAAATTCTATATAACATATTCATGGTCTCAAGTTTCACAGATGTATGCATCTTTGCACCAGACCACATAGCAACGAATTTATGTTTATATGTTGTGTTATTGGAGCTTACCATAGAAAATCCTTATCCTATCTAAAAAAAAAACAACTTATGTTGAAATCATTTTGAACTGATGTAAGAGTTGCAAAGATAGTGCAGAGTTCCTGTATGCCCTTGACCCAGCTTTTTCTTAACGTTCGCATCTTACGTAACCACAGAACATTCATCAAAACTAAGAAATTAACGTGGTCAAATACTTTTATCAAAAGTGCAGAACTTACTTGGAATTCCCTGGTTTTTGTATCAGTGTCTTTTTGTTTTAAGTTCCAATGCAGGGTAGCCCCTTATATTTCATTGTCATGGCTTTTGAGTCTCCCCTAGGCTGTGGCAGTTTCTCCTATCTTCCCTGTTTGTGAATGACCTTGACCGTTTTAAGGAGTACTGGGCAGGTAACTTGTAGAGTGTCCCTCAATTTGGGGTTGTCTGATGTTTTCTCACGATTTGTTATGGCTTTTGGGGGAAAAATATCATGGAGATAGACTTATCTCATGGTATCAGGGGAACATGACACCAATAGTCTTAATATTGGTGATGGCAACTGTAATCAGGGGTAAAGTGTGTCTGCTGGGCTTCTCCACTCTAATGTTAAGTGTCCTTACACTACCCTTTCCTCACACTATGATGCAGAAGCAAGTCACCAGCTCTGGCACATGGTTAGTGAGAGAAGATTTAAGGTTTATCTTCTAAGAGGGAGAAGTATCAAAGAACTTGTAGACATATGTTAAAACCATCAGAATAATTAAAAAAAAGAAAAATATGAAGGGAGAAACTTGGAGGTCATGCAAATACTCTATTTCTTCTTAGAGTTTCACACGAATATCAGATTGACCAGGAGATCCCACCTGTCATGACTGTAACTGTAATGTAAACTGTAATGTTTCCCTCATTTATGATCCTATTATTTCTATTCCTATTTACATGGGATTATTCTGTGAGGAAGAGCTGGCACTTCTCCATTTTTAAATTCTGTCCTTTATTTATACATAAGGATGGGTTTTCATTGTTTATTTTATTCTTTGGGTTAATAATCTAATACTATTGTTATTTATTTTATCACTCTAATTGTTTCTGCTTTGGCCATTGGAGGTTCTTTCAGTTTGCTCCTCTACTCTTTTCGATATACCTTTTTCTTTCTTTCTTTCTTTCTCTTTTAAAGATTTTGTTTATTTCTCAGAGATGGAGAGAGAGAGCACAAGCAGGGGAAGCAGCAGGCAGAGGGAGAGGCAGGCTCTGAGCAGGGAGCCCAGTGCAGGATTCGATCCCAAGACCCTGGGATCATGACCTGAGCCGAAGGCAGACGCTTAACTGACTGAGCCACCCAGGCGTCCCCCTTTTTCTTTCTTTTCTATGTTCTTCCTTACTTTCTGGGCTCCACAAAATACTTGTCTTATCCTGTGTTTTCTCTGACTGAGCTCAAGAATCAGCCATTTCTCCACAAAGAGTCTTGATTTGCTTTCCTGGAGAACGGTATTTAGAAATGAAAATCTTGGCACTGGGTTTGCTTGTTGTTACTGGTACAGCACCGCTTCTAGGTTCGCTCAGAGAAAGAGCCAGGGAATGCTTGGATGTATATATATGTCATACACACATACCTAAGTTACCACCTATGTATGGATGGATGGGTCTTACGTGACCTTAGATCATATATATGTATCCGTCCATGTATCGATATGTATCTCTCCATCTTCTATCTTAAAATAAATTGAGTTCATAAGGCCCATCCAGCCATAGGGTTCATCTTGGCATCTCCCCTTCACTTATTTGTAACATCTTTCTCTGACAGTGTAACATTATCTACAGTAAATTTCCTTATTTGTTCCACCTTTGCGTACATATAACTAGTATCAAGAATGGTGTTTATCATAAAATAAATATAACACTTTAAATTGGAGGTATGGAAGACATACATTTTGTAGCCCTCACCCTGGGTCTTGAACCTCAGCTGTGTTCTGTCTCCTTAAGTAATTCCTTTTCAGGCAACAATCATGCATCTTCCAAGTACCATTCCTGAGTAGGCTTATGGCAGATTGTAGAGTTGTTCAATTTTGCAGACTTTGTTTAAAAGGCTTATTAGAGGCACTATGAAAATTCACATTAATCAACATATTTTATGCAAAGCAAAATGGAAATAGGAACAGCATCAAACCAAATAGCATGCATGTACATTTCTCATTTCCTAGAAATAATCTAAGTCATTCTTTTGTTAATATCGGAGTAAAGAATATGCGATTGTCATATGGCTGTGTGTGAGAATGCCAGATGCACCCCATCTCTCTCCATGCCCACTACGGAGCCAGCACACTGAGGAGAATACAAGAAAAGGCCAAGAATGAACTCACTAACCCTCAGACAGGGAAGCAGAATTATGAGTACATCAAAAGAAGAGTGGTTGCTCTTCTTACACAAATTCCGTAAATTTCTGGCCACCTTTTAGTAAAAATCAATGCAGTCCAATCCAGTCCCCTACCTGATTCAGACCTTCCCCGAGCCCCTACCGCACAGAGCTACAGGTGTGACATCTGGCCTGGAGCCAGGGAGGGAACACGGTCCCTTCTCTGCCTACCCCACATCTTCTTTTGGGTCTAGCTTCTCCACAGCAGAGGCCACGGTGGAGAGTTGGGAGAAGGGATTGTGTTAGGAAACCAGTCACATTTAAGGCTGGCGCTATTGGTGGTTCAGCCTGGATCTGGACCTTTTAAAAGGTGATGGCTTTCTGTAGGGATGACCAGCATTGTAAGCAGCCAGAGACACGGAATTCTGGCTTAGAAGGAATGAGGTTGACTAGCTGGACCAATCAGACCTTCTTTTGTTGGGAGCTTGAACTTGAGACAGAGAGAGTTTGTAACAAAACCAAAAGTCAAAATTTACATGGAGAAAATCAGAGAGATTATTTGTGTTGCACTAACAGTAAGGCACCTGCAGTTATTAAACACTATTCTTCAAGGTTCTAGAATCTCTTTTCTTCCCACTCTATACAACCTCAGCCAGATTCACAACTTGCACTTGCATTCTTATGTCCACACAGAGAATATCACTTCAACCAAAGAATCAGAGAGGGTGAGGATTTTTGTCTGGCTTCTTCACTGACTTATCCCATGTGCCTAGAACAGTGCCTGAAACATGGTAGGCAGGGGCTATGTGAAGGTTACATTGACCATCCATATTTGTATCTCTAGCCAGCCAGCCCTCACTCCTGAACTCTAGATGTACACATGCAGCCATTAGGTGTCTCCACTCAGTCTGAAACTCATTACAGCATGCCCAAGATGGACTTACTGATTTTTCCTTCAAATAGGGTTCTGTGCTAATGCTTCCTGCTTCAGTGACCGTTACCATCAGATGAATCTGAAACCAAGAGTCACCCTTGACACTCCCACTTATGTCCTTAAATCCAAAGTATATGGACTGAGACTCAGAACAAAGAACAGATGGACCGTGTTAAACTTAAGTCCAAAAGGAGTCAAGGCAATGACAAGACCTCCAGTGTATTCACATTCGAGTTTAGGTACACAGGGTAACACTAGTTATAGACTTCACTCCTTACAGTCTTAACACAGCTATGAAAGATTCTTTTTGCTATTCATAAAACTGAAAAACAATTGTCTGTCATACTATCATACTTTTTCCTTAGAACTGTAACAATCCAGTTTCCCATAGTCTGAAAGGATTTAAAGAAAAAAAATTGCCATTCATTAAAAAAAAATTTGTTCTCTTTGGTTACAGAAAGCAAACAGGATAGAGTCCCCACAGCTAAGCAGTAGGTATCAGGCTGGACATTCTGAGTTCAGGCAAAGCTGAAGGGGGAAGAGTCTCCCCTAATTTGGGCATGTTTCTCCCTACAAACCCTCCCATTTTTTTAAAAATTGAGAGACTGTCTTGCAGAATGCTATGAGAAAAAAAAATGTTATGAAAGTAATTCTGAATTAGCACCACTGTCTAATGATACAACCAACACTCACTGATGTAGGGAAATCATTTTATATTTGTTCAAAGGCAAAAGAGACTTAAGGTAATTTATAAAAAGTCCTGAGTGCCAGTGGAATGAGGCAAAGAACAAGGTCTATGAGTGATCCGGTTTGGGTCAGTCATTCATGGAATGACAATTTGGAAGGGCTTAGAGAAACTCTTCTTCCAAGAACTTCTTCTGGAGGCCAGAGACCAAGACTCTGGTGGTTGTTTTAGTTCCTGAGTAACAAAAGTTGTAACAAAGTACCAACATTAGGTGCCTTGGAACAGCAGAAATTTGTTGTCTCACATTTCTGGAGCCTGGCAATCCAAAATCAAGGTTCTGTGGGCTTGGTGCCCTGTGGGGATTCTGAGGGAGAGTCTGTTCCAAGCCTCTCTCTTAGCTTCCAGTGACAGCTGGCAATTCTTGATGCTTCCTAGCTTATAGATGCCTCACAGTGTCTGCTTCTTCATCACATCCTGTTCTTGTCTGTCTGTCTGTCTCTCTTCTCCTTTTCACATAAGGACACCAATCAGAGTGGATTAATGTTCACCCTAAAGACCTCATTTTAACTTGATTTCATATGCAAATACCCTGTTTCCAAATAAGGTCACCTTCACAAGTACTAGGGATTAGGGCTTCAATGTGTCTTCTTTAGAGATACAACTGAATGCCCAGCCAGAGGACATAAATTCTAAGAAGTTCCTCCTCTGTTTGATGCCTTGATCCCTGACTATTGCCAGTTTAACTCCAAAATTCCTGTTGGCTCTCTCTCCTTTTTGCATTGACTTCTGGATTTCTAGGCCATGTTTAATGTTGATAGCCCCAAATTTTGAGCCTCTTTAGTGGCCTCTTGGCTTGAACCCTGATCTGAATAGTTTTCAGCCTTAGTCGATTCATCTCTTTGAACTGATCTTAGTGATGTTCATGTCTTTATTGACATAAGAATTATGATTAAACAAAATCCTAACAATGAAGCAATTTCAGAAATAGCCAAACAAATACTACATAAAGTGACCTCCTGAGATTTAAATTATGGAAAATTATGGGGAGTAATATGTAAGTTGACAACTGAAGAGTCATTTCTAACCAGAAGATGGAGAGTGGCTTCAAGTGGAGTCGAGTAACGTCAAAGGATTCCAGTAAACACCATTTCCTAACCCCCAGCTACTAATGATTTGATCTTCTTGAGGATCTTGAGGATCTCTGGCCCCTGGGCAGCTCAGTGTTTCCTGGAGCAGCAGGAATCCTGGATGTCTGATGCTTCCAATTCCCTGGGATTCCCAGCTGTCGACCCCATGTGTTGTGCAAACATCCCTCTCCATGCATGCTGTAGTGGAAGAAAGGGTTGGATAGCCCTATAGTAAATAGGGGTGATGTATCTGAAAACATTAAGAATCAGCCAGTAATGAGCGGTCTGTTTGGAAGCTTTGAGGATGACAAGTCTGAGAAGAAAGGATTGGTAATCCATTTTCACTTCCTAGCTGTCACACACTACTCATCTCCTAGAACCCAACTTCTACCCAAATGCCTGAGCTTGCTGTCATCACCATCACCTACCACTGCCTTACTGCCAATATGGTTGCCATTTTTTCATTAAAATTTTTTTAAAGTTATGATAAAAAACACATGACATAAATGTACCATCGCATTCATTTTTAAGGGTACTACAGTTCAGTAGTGTTAAGTATATATATCTTGTTGTGCTAAAGACCTCCAGGACTTCTTAATCTTATAGAACTAAAACTCTGTAGAAATTGAACTTCCCCTGGCTCCCCGCAGCCACCATTCTACTTCCTGTTTCTGTGAACTGAACTCCTCTAGGAATGCCAAGAAGTGGAATCATATAGCTCTTCTTTGTCTGTCACTGGCTTACATCACTGACTACAATGTCCTCAAGGTCTATCAATGCTGCAGCATGTGTCAGAGTTTCCTTCCCTTTTAAGGCTGAATAATATTCCATTGTATGTAAACACCACATTTTCTTCACGCATTCACCTGCTAATGGACCTCTGAGTTGCTTCCACCTCTTTGGCTATTGTGAATAATTCTGCAACAAACATGGGTTTGCAAATATCTCTTCAAGACCCCGATTTCAATTCTTTTCGATGTATATACCCAGAAGTTGTATTGCTGGATCATAACTATTTTTAACTTTTTGAAGAATTTCATACTGTTTTCCAAGGTGGCTGCACATTCTGTTCCAATTATAGTGCACAACTGTTCCAATTTCTCCATATCCTTGTCAATACTTTTTATTGTCTAGTTTTTTAATAGTGGCCATTATAATGACTGCAAGATTGTATCTCATTGTGGTTTTAATGATTAGCAAAGCTGCGCATCTTTTCATATGGTTCTTGGCCATTCTTATACCTTTTTTGGAGAAATGTGCAAAGTCCTTCGCTACCTGTATTGTTGTTGTTGAGTTGTAGAATTCTTTATACATTTAGATATTATCAGATATATGATTCGCCAATATTTTCTACCATTCCACAGAGTGCCTTTTCACCATGTTGATTGTTTTCTTTTTATGCACAAATGTTTTTAAGTTTGATATAGTCTCATTTGTCTATTCTTTCTTTTGTTATGGGAACTTTTGATGTCATATCTAATAAGTAATGACTTATTATGATTTCCCAATTTCAATGTCATGAAACTTCTTTGTAATGTTTTCTTCTAGGAGTATCATAATTGTGGGTCTTACATTAAATTTTTTAATCCATTTTGAGTTACTTTTTGTATGATATAAGGTAAGGGTCCAATCTGCACATGGGCATCCAGTTTTCCCAGCATCACTAATTAAAGAGAGTTTCTTTTTCTCATTGTGTGGTTTTGACATCCTTGTTGAAGATCATTTGACCACAGACATGAAGGTTTATTTCTGGGCTCTCCTTTTTCTGTTCTACTGATCTATAAGTCTGTCTTTATGTCAGTACCATGTTGTTTAATTATTGAAGCTTTGTGATATGTTTTGGGATGAGGGAGTATGAGGTCACAGCTTAGTTTGTCCTTTTTGGGCCTTTGTTTGTTTATTTGGCTGCTTGGGGACCTCTGAGAGTCTACATGAATTTTAGGATTTTTTTTTTTCTGTTTCTGCCAAAAAGTACATTAGGATTTTGATAGGGATTGCTTTGAATCTGTGAATCACATTGGGTAGCACGGACACTTTAACAATATTAATTCTTTCAGTCCATGAACACTGACGTCTTTCCACTTATTTGTGTCTTCTGTAATTTCTTTCAGTGATGCTTTATCATTTTTAGCATAGAAATCTTTTATGTCTTTGGTTAAGGTTACACCTTAATATTTCATTCTTCCTGATGTTATTACAGATAAAAGTGTTTTCTATGGTGACATTTTTTCACCTCTCTGAAGTCTGAGATTGTTGACCACAGTCTCCTTGAAACACTTTTACCTTTGGATTTGATGACAAACATTCTGGACTTTCCTCCTCCTTCTTGGGCTGTGACTTCTCATTCATATTTCAGGCTCCTCCTTATGGCTTATACAATTCATGTGTTGTTCCTCAAGAACCATGGTAAATTAAGGACTTCTAAAGGCTTAAATTACAACCTGCATGTTGACTTTTGCTCCTCCCTAATAACGTCTTTCAGCCCTAAGACTCTACCTAAGCTTTAAACCTTCTATCTACCCACAGACATCGTCCCATAAATATCTCTCAGGGATCTCATGATAATGTGGTCAGCTCCCTCCCCACAAATATAACAAACCAACTCCCCTTTCTTCCGTCTCTTGCTCTCTCCATCTTGGCATACCACTGAGTAATCTAGAAACCTGGGTGACACCCTGGTCTCCTACCTTTGCTCTTCTCTTACTTCCAACTAATCACCAAATCTTACCCTCTGTATTCCACCACACCTATATGTTCCCTTGTCTCAATTTCCTTTAGTTGAGGCAGCGATCACCGTCTGGCTCAGGACCAATGGTCCTAATCATCAGTCTAGGGCCCCTTCAGTCTATTTCCCACACTGACGCTGGAATGTAGGGGGTGTTATGTCACTCTTGGGCTTAAATGCCTTTCAGACAATACCAAGATGCTCATTCACCACTCACAGCTTTTCACCTGCAGTCCCCTGCTCATTTTTCCAACACACCATTTTTCCCTTGCTCAACACTTGAGTCATAGTAAACTTCTAGTGGTTTCCAGAAAACCACTATGTTTTCTCTTGGCCAAAGAAAAAGCTTGCTGTTCTCTTGGTCCTGAGTGCCTCTCCTCATGCCACTTTCTCCTAATCCCCTTCACCTGGGTAGGCATTACTTCAGATTTCAGTCTTCACCATCCTTGTGAGAAAATACTTCTGATTTCATCATTAAAGTTGTGTGTGTCTCCTATGTGTCCCCAAGCCTCTCGTAGCATCTGTTTGCATGTCACTTTCTCCCACCACCTCACAAGCACCTTAAGGCAGGAAAAATATATTGGTCATCATTTTGTCCCTTGCCCTAACAAAACATCTGAACTGCAAAAGAGAAGTAGTCAGACCCCAGGATTATGAAACAGACAGATCTCATCTCTGAGCAGTAGCATCCCATCTATAAAAGGGATACATCATATGACCTTGGCCTATGCCATTACGTATTTGAATCGTGCAGCCTTCCTCCCTCACCAACTCCCTCCCCACACACACACTAATTCCTGGCTCCCTACACTATATTCTGATTATACTTTGACCCTCAGTCTATACACCCACAGGAAGAGAAGATGATAATCCACAAATGTAAGCACATTGTCCAACCTACTTTCTAGACATGCATCTCATAATGAATGAAGGAACTGGTTCTCTGAACATGCATCATGATGTCCTTTGGTGAGAACACTGGATTAGAGTCAGAGAGACCATGTTATTCCAACTTAGGCACCTACAAATTGTATGAACTTGGGCAAGAAATGTCCTCCTTTAAGCGTTAGTTTCTGTGTCTTTAATATTCAGCATAAAATCCAATAATTTAATATGGAGCACCTTGCATGAGGTTGTTTTAATGGGTGATATTTAGGATCACAGAGTTATGTCACTCCTTTATGTTATAGTAGGTTGAATGAATTCACTCATGGGCAAAATACTGAGAAGGCTGAAGGCCTGACCCGGGTCAGGAGACGGCAACCAGTGCTGAGCTGAATGGCACACTGCCCAACACTTATCTTTGTGCAACTGCCCTCCCTCTGGAAAGACCTTCATAGAGACACCAAATGGAGATGAAAACGAAAGCTTCCAGGTAAGGTTAAAGAGAAATAGTTTCATATTTTAAACAGAATATAATTTTTTAAAAACTCAGAGTCAAAAGATAGAAAGGCTCCTTTACATGTCCACTACATAGTGGACACAGCCAAAGACCAAACATCATCAAATATGAACCAGGATTCAAATGAGCCCTGATATAGCACTGGGGAAACAGTTTTAATTTCAGAGTTTTGAATTTAATCTAAATAGACTATCTATACTTCCCCTTTCAACGAGGCTTTCCCTGAGGCTTATCTGTGGGGTTTTTTTTCCTCATAGTTTAATGAATTTTACACTGCTCGAAAGAAAACCCTTTATATCTGTCTTGCTCTGAATTTGCAAAAATCATTAAAGCTGCGAGGATTTTCTTCATTTTTGAAGTTTGCAAAACTCCACTTTTATCCTCCAGTGTCTTTGCTACATGACTGAGGACCAAGGTCACTGTTTCCTACTATTGTTTGGAGGACAGCACTGGGTCAAGGGAATTTTTAGCTTGTATGCAAACTGATTTGGCTTCTCAATAGCCAAATTACCCATTCACAATCTCATTTCTAGTCAATTTTCTGTTCTTGTGTAAAAAATCATTATATGCCTGTATCTTTTTTATATCTGAACCTATATCTATATCTCTCTCCATCTCCAGGGCCTGCGTTGGGTGTCAGGATGGTGAAAAGAGAAGCATGGTCTTTATTTAATTAGGTATGAGATCATGAAATGATCATTACTGCTTTATTGCTGCCGGGAATCAGCTGAGTCTTCTATGCAACACACAGGGAAAGCAAAAGATGAATTTCATATAGAGCCTCATTGGCACAGTTTTTTAGAACATTATTTCTCTTGAAGAATGACAAAAGGAAAACTACCTTAGTGGCTTTCAAGGCACAGCCCTTGTGATACTGGCTGGAGAGGGGCCTGGTGGGAACAGGTACTTTAGAAACTCTCAAAATGTGTCTGCGAGGAGCCCTTTTTAGTGTGCCCCTCTGAATCCCATTTAAAAACAACACCAACACCAACAAAACTTTGGCATAAGGGAAGTTGCACTGCCACCTAGAATGTGCAGATCTCCAGCAAAAAGCATTGCAGTTGGCATTTGAGTTAGCACATCTGGTCTTACACTGTGTACATGAACGAGTCCCTCTAGGCCTCCTGAAGTGTTAAAAAAAAAATGGCTCCACACTTTCCCCTGAAAAGTTCTGCAGGTCTGCAGTCCTCAGGTGGAAACAGCTGTCTCAAAGGCCAAGGAGGTGACCAGAAAGCAACAGGAAAAAGCTATATAGCATGCTTGTACTTAAGAAGAATGTGATTCCAGGATTCCACCAACAATGGATCATGCAGACTGTGCCTGGCCTCAGGGAGCCCTTCTCCCTGAAGGGCTTTGGTGTCCTTTGCCATCTGGCAACCTGATTGATCACTTCCTTGACTCTGGATTTGGTCCCACTACTCCCCCTTCACCACAGGGTTAGACTCATAATCTGTGCTCTTTCCATTAATTTCATATCTTGAATGTTTTCCTAATTCCCTACTTCATGTCCTCCTGCTTCTCTTCTGTTCTAGTGTCTTCCCGTAACTTTTGTCTCCCTCCTATCCCATCCATCTTCAGGGTCATATCTCCTCTTCTGCTGAGCATGAAAACAGACCTTCTCCTTCTAACAGCTTTGTTTACTGTTTCATACTTAACCTCCTCATTTTAGCGGTGACTTGCACTGGTTACTATTACTCTTGAAAAATGTCTACGAACAAACATTTACATGTTAACACAATTTTTTTTTACCACAATCATAATAAAATACGTTAAAAGGCTCTAGAGGCCTCACTGAAATGTGATATATTGCAAGCATCTTGTGCCATAGTCTGAAGAGGCTCATTGTTCCAGAAGGTCACTGAGAGAAGAGGGGCCTTGGGCAGCATCTGCCATCTTTGGAATGAATGGTAAGCATTTGAGCTTTTACCTGCTGCAAAAGTCCTAACTCCAGTGGCTCTGCTTAGATCATCTACTTTTCCAGGGAAAACGAGAATTATTTTAGATACTTTTAATGATCGGTTTGCTTAATTCACCTCCATTCCTCAGAAAACTGCCTCTCACAGCAATGGTTATTTCACGAATATCATAATGTTTTTGTCATCTAAAATATAATCATATTATATCACTTATATATGAGTAATTAACAGTCCTGTGAGTGAGCCTTCACAAAAGGTATGACTCATGCTTGGTATTTATATAGCTTTACTGTGACTCAGTAATAGAGACTGGGCTTTAGGTCCCAATTGCCTGGGTGCAAATCCTGACTCAGCCACGTATTAGCTGTGTGGCCTTACGCAAGTTACTTAACTTCTCTGTGCCTTAGTTTCTCCATCTGTAAGATGGATATATTAATAATGTCTACATTATATGGCTGCTGTGAAATTCAGATTATACAGCACCTCGCATTTGAATGAGTCTGACAAATGTTACTGGAGCTGTAAGAAACTACAGACTAGTGGGTGAAAGGATAAAGGATGAAAAATAAGTTTGTACTGAACAAAGACAGACTATGAAGTATGCAGTGCTATCTGGAACTTAAAGTGTTAAGAAAATCAAATGCTTTTTACATCTTTCTCATTCTGTTCTCTATCTTGGAAAAATAAAAATAAGAGTGTTTGCATTTAAACCCTTAAGGGCTGAGGCCGCACACAGAAAACTAAATAAACAAATAATTTAGGTAACATTTTTATTGGCGGTCTGAAAGATGCTGTGAGAGAGAGGCTAACGTTTCAGGCATTCACATGATTATATGCATGCGTGTATGAAAGTGCGTACGTGTGTGGGGGTGGGGTGGGGTATATTCTTGTAACTATGTAGATGAGCTCCACTTCAAAGGCCAAGATCATTGGAAATAAGGGGGGGATATAAAAAAAATGATACAATTCATAAAAACTCATGAAACAAAATATTCTTATACAAAATAGAAGACGAAACAGGACATTTTAATTTAATCTGATAATATCTGATGAGTTTCAAGTATGAATTAATATATAGGTAGTGTTAGTCCAATCATGGCCAAAGGTGAATTTAATAGATAGGTAGTGTTAGTCCAATCATGGCCAAAGAATAATGTGAAAAGTACTAATGAAAATGAGTTTGCTGTTTTATTTATGGTTGGGATTTTCAGTGCTCAAAGGTCTCTAAATATTCAAAGAAGATACTTCAAATTGTAGGCTGGCGTAATTGGATAATCAGCTCTGGTGTACAGGATTTCCAGAAATACAAAACATCACTAATATACCACAAGTGATTAAATAAAAGCCATTTTGTAACTAATGATAGATGCTCAAAACAAAGCATCATAAGTTTGTTAAAATTGTAAAGTCCAAGAAGAAAGTCAGATGTCAATTAAAGTCTTGATTTTTTTTATTGTTGGTTTTCTCATGGGGTCTGATAAAAAGCATATATATACATTATATGTATTATGTATAATATCAACACATCAAATATTAGTATATTTGAATTCATAAACTTGAAAAGAAATTGCCATACGGATTTATTTTACTTCTTTCTGGTGGAAAAACCATTTTACAAATGTGGGCTGGAATTATATGGAATTTTAATTGGCCAGTGGTTATTTAAAACTATATTGAACCTGGCTGTATCACCAGTTTAAAAAAAAGAGACTATTTTTCATTTTATCCATACAACACATATTTCAATGTCCTCTACCGGAGCACATTAAGAGTCTATGCAGAGTGAACATGGCACACAGGAAAACCCACATCCAAATACCAGATTTGTAAAGCAAGGGCTAATGTGGTTATACAACAGCAGATTTTTATTAGGTATGTGGATTGATGAGGTTAGTTTCAATTTTGAACTCATTAATTCTGTATTTCCATAACTAGAAGCTGCATAAAGCATTTGCATCTATGGCATAAAGGAAGTTCCCAGCTCTCATTTGAATATCCTGTCACTGTTGCTGCAAGCTGAAAAGATCTGGAAGAAATCATTTCCACTGTGCCCAGAGGGCCATTTTGCTTGTGCAGTTAAAGGACAGGAAAGCACTTAAATCCTTCCTTGATATGCTCACAGTGGGCATCCTTTTTATCAAATATATATTTTTTCTTTTATCGACTGCCCTTGGTTAAAAGCACAGACTTTGGAGATAAAAAATACAAAGATAAAATGCCCAAAGTGACTTTAAGATATGCAAATGACAATAAAACCATTTAAATAGGTCATGTGTTTGCCTTCATCAAAAAGACAACTCAGATGCAATTTCAAAGTTCTGAATGTATAGGGCCTCCCTTGAATTCCAGGTGAGACTTGTTTTGTAGCCTTGGTTTTTTGTTAACATCCCATTTATTATTCCTGCAGTGCTGGGGAGGGTGATCCAAGAATATCTTACCCCCCTTCTCAGGCAAAGGAAACAAAAGCAAAGATAAACTATTGGACCTACATCAAACTAAAAAGCTTCTCCATGGCAAAGGAAATCATCAACAAAATGAAAAGGCAACCTACTGAATGGTATAGAGGATATTTGCAAATAATCTATGCAATAAGGGGTTAAATACAAAATACAGACAGAACTTCTACAACTCAACACCCCTCAAAACCCAAACAATCTGGTTAAAAAATGGGCAGAGAAGCTGGATAGACATTTTTCCAAAGAAGACATCCAGATGGCCAAAAGACACATGAAAAGATGTTCAACATCACTCATCACCAAGACCCTGCAAACCAAAACCACAAGGAGACATCACCGAACACCTGTCAGAATGGCTGAAATCAAAAACACAACAAACAACAAGTGTTGGCGAGGATGTGAAGAAAAAGGAAGACTTGTGCCCTGTTGGTGGGAATGCAGACAAGTTCAGCCACTGTGGAAAACAATATGGAGGTTCCTCAAAAACTTAAAAATAGAATTAACATAGGATCCAGTAATTCCACTACTGGGTATTCACCCAAAGAAAACAAAAACCCTGCTTCAAAAGGATGTATGTGACCCTATGTTTATTGTAGCACTTACAATAGCTAAAATATGGAAGCAACCCAAGTGTCCATGGATAGATAAATGGATAAAGAAGAAGTGGTATGTATATATATATATATATATATATATATATATATATATATATATAATGAGATATTACTCAGGCAGAAAATGGATGAGATCTTGCCATTTGTGACAATATGGATGGACTTAGAGGGTATCATGATAAGTGAAGTAAGTCAGACGGGGAATGACAAACACCGTATAATTTCACTTGTATGTGGAAGCTAAAAAACAAAACAAATGAACAGATAAACAAATAAAACCAAATACCAAAAACAAACAAACAAACAAAAACAGACTAATAAATACAGAGAACCAACTGGTTGTTGCCAGGGAAGAGGTGGGGGAGAGCAAAATAGGTGAAGGAGATTAAGAGGTACAAACTCCCAGTTCTAAAATAAATAAGCCATGAGGATGAAGAGTAGAGCATAGGGAATATAGTCAATAATATTGTAATAACTTTGTATGGTGACAGATGGTAGCTATATTTATGTTGAGCATTGCATAATATCTAGAAATATTGAGCCACTACACTGAACACCTGGAACCAATATAACATTGACTGTCAACTATATTTTTAAAAAATATTATAAAAAAAGAATACCTTATCCAGTGTCCTCTTCTCACACCAACTCTACCTCTCAAAGGGTCTCTACTCTTTGACACAGCCAAATATTTAAGCCAAAGATCTTCCATGCAACAGAAACTATGAGAATGGTCCATCATGCCTGCCATCTTTCTGCCATCAATCATATAACCTTCACGCATTTTCATTTCCATTTTTTGGGAGTATGATTATCAGTGCTATAATATCCAATCTGTTTTCACACATAACTGGGCACAGAGCTAATCATTTATTCTATTCCATTTCTTATAATGACTATGGGCACCAAGACAATTCTCTTTTAGTGTCCAGAGGTCAGGCAAGTTGATGCTTAATATTTTTATGATGAGGATCAAGAGTATTACACATAATTATGCAAAATGGCAATCTGGCCTTGAGGCATTTCATTTTCAAACAACCTTCATGTAATGGCAGAAGAAGAGTGTGGCCAATCCAATTTCCTGTAGTATGTCCATCTTACTTTTACTCAAAATAGTAATATGAAAATATTCCTAGGATAATTATAGAGCAATAAAAAACTTTCTTTGTTGACAATGGATAAAAATTAAACAAAACAAAATTTACTGCCTTACCTTATTAAAATCTTTTTTTTTTTTTGCTCTGAAGCTCTAACTCTTTTAACAGTATCTGTAAGCATGTTTTACCCGTATTTTTTTTAATGTAGATTTGGAGAATTCCCCACACATTACTTACTTGTTTAAGCTTCTTTAGATCTTCATCAAGTTCTAAGTTGTCCAAAATAACAGCAACAAACAAACTCAGGAGGATCTATAAAATGGTTAAATAACAATGAAAAAACCCACATGCTATAAGTATCAAAATATTATGTGTATATATATATATAATATGATATAAGCTATCTACCTAAAACATATACTACACAGAATCCATTAAATGAAAAATGAACATAGTTCTGAAGCATTGCGTAGGGATTTTAAGGTATTTATCACAAATATGTTAAAGGAAATGCATATGTTAACTGAAATAAACAATATAAAAAATTAATTTGCTTTATGAAACCGACTTAAAATGGAAATTACAAAAAAAGTTTTTACAACTCAACAGTCCCACTTCTGAGACTATATCCACAGAAAATAATTTGGAGTATTAAAAAGCTTTATATACAAAGGTGCTTGGTAGTAATTTGTAATAATGAAATACTAGAAATAGTATCTAACCTTACATAAATAGGTAAGACAGTTATGCAGATCTCTATTATAAAATTCACACAGCCATTAAAAGCCCCCGTTGTGGTAGCTAGTCTCCAAGAGGGCCCCCTGGTGTTCACACTCTCATAGAGCCTGCTCCCAAGCTGAATATGGCTGATCTATGCAATAGGTTACGGAAATGATGGTGGGTGACTTATGAGGCTAGGTGATAAACTAGACACTGTGCTTTTCAGCTTGCTCTCTCTTGGATCACCCACTCTGGTGGAAGCCTGGTGCCATGTCATGGGGACACTCAAATGGCCCTATGGGGAGGTCCATGTGGTGATGAAACAAGGCCTCCTGCCCTGTGAGTGATCCATCTTGGAAACAGACCCTCCTGCCCTTGTCAAGCCTTCATTTGACTGCAGTCCCACCAACATCTTGACTGCAAACTAATGAGACATTCTGAACTAGAAACATCCAGCTCAGCCTGTCCCAGATTCCTGACCTGCAGAAAATATGTGAGAAATAAATGTTTATCCTTTTAAGTGCTTATTGTCCATAATTTGTTATACGGCAAGATAACGAATGCACTCATGCATTTTAATAGCATTGAAAAAATGCTCACATTACAATATTAAATAAGAGTGTACAGGGTAGAAGTGCACAGAGGTACAAAAAAGAACAATGTTAGAAGGAGGTACTGTAGAAATGTTAATGGTGCCTGCCTTTATAACAGACTTCCCCCTTTTATTTGTATTTCACCACATTTCACAAACTAAGAAAAAAAGGCATTTACTTTTTTATGGAATGGGTAAGTCAGGTAAAAGAAAGAAAGCAATAAAAAAGTAAAATTTAAAAAAATACTTAATTTGTAGTCCTTTTTCAAGTTTGAATTCTCTAAAGTTCCACATTTGTTTGATAAATCTTTTTCATTCCTAATTTATGTTCTTCCTTTCAATTTCCCTCTTAAGAAATTATTCCCATTTGTTAATATTAGATGGTTAAGCATGAAGGTACAAAAGTTAAGACCATTTGAGGACCAGAGAGATTTATTATGCAAAAGTTAATGGCTAGCTCTTTTCCAAGTTCAATGAGTATATAACAAGGGGGAAAAAGAGCCTCCAGATATTATTAAATTTTGACAATATATGCTTGCTATGGGCCAATACCCTTCTATTTAAAAGCCATGTTGTTTGGGATCCTACCAGAACTTAAAGAAGATACGGAATGGTCTAGATGAGAAACTTTTACTGATGTCACCACATCTGCCACACCATGGACATCTAGGCACTGATATATTCAGCCTTCCTCTAACCAGACATCATTCTCAATGGGACCATTCAGAGTCCCCCTTAAGTTTAGTCCCCTTGCATGACCTTGATATTCTCATCAACAGCAGTGTCAGTGGAAGAGGACACCATTTCCATCACTCATCGGGTACTTGTCCAGGCACGGTTCTGTCCTAATTTAACCAGTTTTCCTATCCGCCCAGTAAAGGGTAGACCCAAATATAAAAAGAAAAAGAAGTTCCCTGATGTTAAGAGAGAAAGTCCCTTTTCTTAGAACATTTCCTTTAGAAAGAAACTTGTCTTCTTCTGGAAAGTCTTTCTCTGTCCCTTTGAGATGTAGATATACCTTTTTTAAAGCAAAATAAGTCTCACTTATTTTACAACCCAGGAACAGTTTTCTTGGATGGGGGGCAACCTCTCTGACATGTAAACATCAGGCAGACAGAACCCTATCTGTCTCCCCTTTTCCCTTTTCATGGGCGGGGGAGGGGAGAGGCGGGAGTGTCACTTAGCAACCCGGCGCCATGTTGCAAAGCCACCTACTTGTCTTGAAGACAAGTTTTCTTTTTGTTCGGGATGAAGGTAATTAGCTACCACAGGTGGCCACCCCAATTACCAGGTGAATTTGGGGGGAACACTAACAAATGGTGCTGTCAAGTCCTAAGTGAGGCCTGGTTATTTTCGTCCTGCGGACACAGACGTAATGTGGGGATACCTGCACAAGGTGAGATGGCTTTGTGTGGTCTCTTCAGCAGGTTGCCTGGGATGCCCACTGCAGTCTGGACTGGGGCTGTCAATAACGAAACTGTTTTCTTTCCCATCTACCTTGGTGTGGAGAGGTTTTCTGGGTTGGCAGGATATTTTATGTTTAATTATTTTCCCAACACTAGACAGATGGCAGGCTACTTAAGGACAGTGAGGTTATGTTCTTCAATTAAATTCGGCAGGCAGTTGACTGGGCCCCATCCATGTGTCAGACGCTGCCTGGTCAGGAGCACAAACATGGTATTGGGCCCACCGCTATGAAGTCACAGTCAAATTGAGCCGTGGTCAGTTGGTGGCATGGCAGAAGGAGCACCGTGGTGGGAGACCTGAGTTTGTGGCCCTTGTCTGTGACCTATCACGGATAATAACATCTCAGGGAATTGCAACTATCCCTCTTTTCCATTTAATCTTCTCCTGACAACCCTGCGGTGTGTGGCACAGCCTGCATGAAAATACACAGACATAAATTTAGATAGGAGAAACTAAAATAATTTTCTTGAATTTCTACAAATGAATTTAATTTAGTCCATAAACTCCCCATTTGTTTGCTGGCTGAAAGCTGAATTTTGCTATATCGATTCAATTCAGTCCTTTCAAACTCAGTTACATTTGAATAAATGCTCCTTTTGCTGGCATAAGGTCAAGGGCATGCTTCTCATCAGCATCTGGTCCCCTGTGGCCATGGGGCCGGCTCTCTGTTCCTCCATCAGGGGCAGCGATGGGTGCTTGTTTGGGGGCCTCTGGTGAGTTGATCACTATCTCAGCTCCTGTAGCTCCTGATAAGGTCTGATTCTCAGTGACACCCTCTGTGTTCATTTCCTAGGGCTGCTGTGACATATTGCATGAACGTGGTGGCTGGAAAACAACAGAAGTGTACTCCATGATGGTTCTGGAGGCCAGATGTCCAAAATCATGTTGTCAGCTGGACCACGCTCCTTCAAGAGGCTCCAGGGGAGGATGGACCTTGCCTCTTCCTGCTTCCAAGGGATCCAGGTGGTCATTAGCACCGGGCAGCATCACTCCAGCCTCTGCCTCTGTGTTCACGTGGTCTTCTCTTTCTTCCTCTGTCTTATCCTCATCCATTTCTTACAAGGACACTTGTCATTGGATGTAGGGCTCCCCTGGATAATCCAGGATGTCTCATTTCAAGAACCTTAGTTTAATGACATCTGCAAAGACCCTTATTCCAAGGAAGGTCAAATTCATAGGTGTGGGAGTTAAGACATGGACACCTCTTTTGGGGGGTTCCTATTCAAGCCCCTCTACTCTCTATCTGGTCTCTAGCCTGGGCCATTGTTCTCACACTAGTGTTATTCCTACTCACTGGCTCTCAATTCTCAGGAAGTTGGGAAGTTCCGCAGTTCCAGGTGGGAACCAAGAGAAGCTTGTTTCTGGGGCTCTCTCATGCCTCCTTCTCGTCTCAGAACTTCCCAGTCCTCCAACTCTGTGCAGGCCACCCTTCATCCATGTGGGGCCTCCAGCGAGGCGACCTCCCTCCAAGTTCCGATGAGAAGTGAGGCCACGTCGTAGGTGTGGAACACAGCCGGGTTGACATCAACACTGCTGCAGGCCCTGAGGGTGGCTTCCACCCAACCACGGAGACATCAAACCAACCCCCCCCCACCCCTCCGCCAACCTGCCTCTCTCAAGCTCCGTCCTGGAGAACGTTGTTTCCTCCTAGACAAGAGGAACGTGAAAGGAAACTGGAGCGGGGGTTTGAGAGGGAGGCTCTCAGAAGTATGAAGACTGACAACTGAACACTAAACCCAATCAGAGTATCACACGGTTAGCTCTGTGCCGACTGAGCATTTAGAGCTCTGAGAGCTGATTGGGGCCAATGGGCCGGAGCGTGTCTTCTGAACGCTACTTATTGAAGATCGTGAGGCACTGATGAATCCAAACTTGTGCCACCAAGATATCAAGACAGAAAGATGATTTTGGCAGGAAGAGAATTATGAGGAAGGATTTCCAGGTGGCTTGTGTGAAGACAAGGTCTTGGGAGCATGTGGCTTATTAGGGGCCTGGTGAGTGGTTAAGTACCACAGAGCACGGCTGCCAGAGGCCACAGAGGGAGGACGGGGGGTGGCAGTTTGCCCAGATGCCACCAGTGGAGGCAGGGAGGTGTGAGAAGGAGGTTGTAATGATCACTAAGTGATGACATTAGCTTCCCCTCTGTTACCTTTTTTCCTTTCAAATGTGATTTTTTTTTTTGCATAATGTAGTTATTTTAAATTGGCTCATTGGCACAGTGACTAGACAGTATAAAGTACAATTTGATGAAGGGCTATTAAATACATAAGCTTTTGTTACTTGAAAAAAACCACCTGTCATTTTATACATTCTTCCTGGAGGAGAGAGAGAAAAGCTCTCCTCAGAGCAGGACAGAGAGATGGCCGTGGTTTCTTCTTCCCGTGCAGATAGGAGCTGAGTTTTCAGGGTCGAGAGAAGGCAAGACTCAAAAAGGAGAAGCTTTGGCTTTGCTAGGAGAAGTGATGGAGGCGCTGTGTGGTCTGAAAGCCCCCATGTCTACAGAATTAGGCAGCTGGGAAGGGGTCTGGGCAACACATGCACGAGTCATAGGAGAGGAAGTTTAACGTCTGCTTTCGACCATCATTAAACTTGAGTTCATTCAACAAGTATCCTTGCATGTTTCAGTATCACGGCTTAATGAACCCGACAGTGTGATGGCACCCACAGAAACCGTCTTTAAAAATCTGCGTGCAGCCTGTGCTCCTCCCGGAGCTCCATCTGGACGTGGACCCTGAGCTGGGTCCCTGTCGCCGAGCTTTGGGGCACGGGGGCGACGGCAGTCTGGCTTCGATGGCCTGTTTGGAATGGAAATAGAAGGTGCGGGAGCGGCAGGATTCGCTGCTGTGGTTGCAAGGAGGTGAGAATTACTTTGCACTTCTGTCTCAGACTCTGCTAAGGTGGCCATAACCGCTGCGGTAAAGGAACAGGAGGGAAGGGACGTTGACAGCCCCGCCGCCGTCAGATTCAACGTACTTGTTGCCAATGAGACATTCTTCGCCTCCAGACCCGGGGCTGTGCACGGCTGGGCGGAGGATGCAAGCCGGTCTGGGTGTTGGCCACTCCTCCCCCCCAGGAGCCACAGGAGTGGGGGACAAGTCCTCATTCTGGAAGCAAGAACCGTTCCCGGATTCTCTCAGTGTTTTACTTTGTTTTGTTTTCCCCATTTGTCTGATCTGTTTTTATAGAAAGCTGAGGTAATGCTCATGAACGAAGATTCTTAACCCACGACATTGACGTCTGAGGCTCACCTTCAGTGTTTACCTACAGGTGTCACGGCTGCTGTGCCTAAAGGTTTTCTATCGTCATTATGTGTGGTTCACAGGTTTATATTAAGATGTTATTGATATAATAAATATATTTTTATAATTTTTTAAAGATTTTATTTATTTATTTGACGGAGAGAAGGAGATCACAAGTAGAGCAGCAGGCAGAGAGCCCGATGCGGGGCTCGATCCCAGGACCCTGAGATCACGACCCGAGCCGAAGGCAGAGGCTTTAACCCAGGCGCCCCATAATAAATATTTTTTATGGGGACCCACCACATAGCATCACAAGAGCTTCATCATTTCCACGGAACACTTTTACCCTTACACTTGGCCAATTCTAAATTATGCTCTGCTTTATTGTTTTTAATATTGAGATTTACATAATATGTGAATTTATAATGTGGCACAGAATACTACATCACCATGATGCATTTTCAGGGGAGAAAGAGGCTAATGGTCCAGCCCTTCATTTCCTCTTGAGCTTTGTTAAGACACACTTATACTTTCAACACAGTGGTGTTTAATTTGTGCAATGCTTAAAAAACTACATATACAGATATATGTTATATATATATTTATGCTTTGGCTAGTGTCCACTTTTAACAGGTCTATAACATTCCACTGTATTAATATGCAGCCCAAGTATTCTACTATGTAACAGACAACTGATGTACTCTATCCACTTCCTTATTTTATGACCGATATTGATACATTATGAATCACCAATTTCAATGAAAAGGTGTAGAATGACTATTAAAATATCAGAGGTTCCTAATTCTTCTAGTTTGCTCAGATCAAAACGTCCATTCTCAAGATATTTTTAGCCTTGATAATGCACTTAGTGGGGAAAATGCCACATGTCAAGTCTCTGGAAACCTGGCAAATCTCGTCCCTAGAACGTTCAGGAAAGACACTCCAACATATCAGTGAGATTCGGACCTACCAGCTTAGAGGATTTCCGGGCATCTGTTTCCAGGTTCGATATGGTTCCTGCCCCACTGTCTTAATAGGTGTTCAGCCACCACAAAATCTTAAAACCCCTCTTCCCTTCTCGGACTCCTCGTCTCACTCCACACACTCTACTGAAAAAGTCAGATTCTCCTAAGAAGAGCTAAGAGTTTGTGAGATATTTGGTATGTTTTAAGTTTTATTCATTCAACCACAGGCAATTATCTGTCTTCCTTCCTTTTACCCAGAACACATTTCAGCACAGTTCGGCAGACTACAGGACTACAGGACGCAGAAGCAGGTGTGTTCCCTGTCTCATTATTCCCTCCAGTTTTGTTGGGATATGACTGTTCATCCTCTCTACCTAACACTCAATGTCTGGGTCAGCATGACTTGGACCACTGAAAGTCACAGTTCATTGTGAAAGACGGTGGTCTTACCATTTGAGAAAGGGTTTTCTTGGCTGAGAATCTCTACCTCTATTTTTTCATTCTCTCAAACTCTGTGTACAGTCATGTCCTTGTTCTGCACATATCTCCCCTTCCCACTTTTTCTTTAAAAGTTTACTTTTACTACTTTCTTTCTCTCATGATACAGCTTAACGACAGCCCATTAGTTGAAATGTCACCTTTAATCTTATTTCCCTCTCTACAGTGAACTTCATTAATAATTCTTTTTAAAAAATTATTTTCAAGCATACAGTAAAAGCACAGCAGGCATCTGGTCAACACCCTGGAATCCTGTGTTTTTCTGTTTCCTTCTTACCACTTAGAATCACACTATTCTAAGTTGTCTTGCGAGCTGTGGTTGGAAACAATCTCGTTTTTTACATAGGTCAACAAAAAGTCAAATGTAATCAGAGCAATGTAAAATGGGATATGTTCAACACAGATGCATTTTTAAATGAATTTTAGAAAATCAAGTTATTTAATTTACACTTTGGAAGCCCAGTTTTGTCAGCAAAATATGACTATTCTCAGAAAGCTGTCGCCAGAGAAGCAAAATCAAGAGATTGCTGTGTTAATTTAAGCACTTCAAAGGTAACAAAAAGACTATCCACAATGAACGCTTAATTACATTTTCTCTCTTTCAGTATTCACATCACAGGGCTTTCCTTTGAAACAATAATAAATGGAAAAACACCGAGGGGGGGGGAAATACAGTCTTTCAACTGGATAAGTAAGTCTTCCACAGCCCTTATCCCCTAATCATTGGCAAAAGTGGGGGAAAAAGACGAATTTCACAAGCACTGGGCTAACTGCAATCAGTCAGGACAGAATACACAATACATACCTGGCGGATGAGAGAGACATTTTAAAGAGACAATAGATAATGGTTATGAATATGCATTTGCTATACACTTAAGCTTGATTTTCATTGTGGGCTGACAAATTGGTGTCCCCAGGGGGCGGTGGAGTAGCCTGCTGTGCTTTATTTCAGAACCAAAGTGCAGCCAAACGTGGTGTTTTTTTTCTTGTTTTGCTGCTTGGCATCTGCCTGTCCTTGAAAAGACTAAATCAGGAACTCCCTGGGTTGTGCGGCACCACTGGGCCAGCCTGGATAAAAAACAAAGCAGGGCTTGTATATTTATGTGGACGTCCCCCCCACGCCTACCCCGCGATTGGCTTAAAATGCTTTGTAGTATTTTGCAGAAGGAAGCATACAATTTAAGAAAAATGCTCATTTTAATGAAGTTCAAGCCTAAAGACAGGCTTATGGAATGGAGATTCTAACTTCTAGGCGTTCAGTTTTTAAGGGAATGTGATGCATATGTTTCAGGGGCCTCCATCCACATACTGATGTGTCAACCCACAAACCATCTCCAGCTGTTTTACTGTCAATATTTTAACTGTTTCAGATCAGGCAGGGCTGGATGGCGGAGAATCAGAAGTTCATGATGTGGCTCGGATCCCAAAGCAAACCATAGCCTTCTATCCCTTGCGTCATGAGGTCTTGAATGACAGGTTTTATTGATTGGTTGGTTGGTTTATTTGTGTTTTTTGGTCCTATTCTATACCAGCTGTAGGCTCAGAAAGGCAGGGATTAAGCTCTTGTCCAATCTGGCCAGGAAGCAGGCTGGTACCTAGACACAGGAGCTAAGTTTCAGGAAAACCGGGTTGAATCAGAAGGAGCTAACTTGATGGACCCCATCATAGTGCCTGTGGGTTGGAGGATATCAGGAAAAGCCGAGCAACTGCTGGTCGTGCTCCAAGCAAAATCTCCAGCGAACTGGGGAAGTGACAAGTCTTTTTGGGCAGCACAGTCTGGAAGTGGAACTTACAGACTTAATTTAGTTGTATGGGGTATTTTCTTTCACTGAATTAATTAGTTCTCATTAAAAAAATCACTTATAAATATAACAATCTGAGTAGTTAAACTTTCGGCTTGAGATGTCACAATCAGGGAACCTGACTAAATATCTCACAACATAAAAAACTTCACATAGGGACGCCTGGGTGGCTCAGTGGGTTAAGCCGCTGCCTTCGGCTTGGGTCATGATCCCAGGGTCCTGGGATCGAGTCCCGCATCGGGCTCTCTGCTCAGCAGGGAGCCTGCTTCTCCCCTCCCCTCTCTGCCTGCCTCTCTGCCTACTTGTGTGATCTCTGTCTGTCAAATAAATAAATAAAATCTTTAAAAAAAAAAACAAAACACTTCACATAAATCTGGCTGAGAAAAACCAATTTGAGCTTTATTGCAACAGTGTATTTTACCTGGCTCATGCCACATACAAACAGTATGTTAGGATTACTTAAAGACCTAATGGTGGAAGGCAGAGATTTAAAATGATTAGAAGACAGGAGAGTATTTTTACTGTCTTAGGGTACGAAAGTTTCTTAAGCATGAGTCCGGAACAAATATTGACCATAAGTGAAAAAATGATCATCTTGAGCACGTCAAAATGTAATGCCATAAGCCCTCACAGACACATTGAAATAAAAGCCTGCCTCAGAGAGATTTGCAACACCTATGGGATTGCCAACACTATGGGATTACTGTCCCACTATGGGATTACATGTACCACTTCAACGAACGCATTTTAAAAGGACAAACTAACCTATAGGAAAACAGGTAAAGCACACAGTACAATTGTGAGAATCACAAAGACGGCCAGTAAGTTCACGAAGAAGTGCCCCTCCTTATTAACAATTACTGAAATGAAAAATGCAAGTTTAAGGCCAAGTGACATTACCATCCAACTCATGAGACTGTCAAAATCTTCAGTCTAACAGTATCAAACTAGAAGTGAGAACATAACACAGGGCTTCTCAACACTTGAGAGGGTGAATTAGTGCCGCTTGCACCGAGAACAGGGGTCGGCAAATAGAAGGCCCAGACAGTAAATATTTTAGGCTGAGAGGGCCAAGAGA